>PVKM010043138.1:0-12565 GCA_004027735.1 Carollia perspicillata
GCTACCTGCAGTGACTTGGAAAGGGCCTGCCGTGGGACTCTGCACCGCCATTCCCCCATAATGGTGACAGGCCTGCCGCGTGCTCGGCTGGCTCCCCGTCTGCTCCCTGCCCGGGCGACAGGGAGGCCGGGCCTGCCTGCAGGCCGCCGGCTGGGCTCCTGTCTAATGGTCTCCGAAATGCCACCTCACACCAGCTCAGGACATCCCGCCCTTCCCGTAAGTCTTGGAAATGGTTCCCGCTTGGCAAACTTCACACAAAAGAGGCTTTTACTGGTTACTTCTGACTTAATTCTGAAACGTTTTCAAATGACAGAGCGTTGTCAGGTTTTATGTCTCGTATGTGATATAAGGCACTTATCGTTAGTCATCTCCTGTCTGTTCTTCCTTACAAACGCATGCACATTTTTCTACTTTGCTGACTGCCATCCAAAATGGGAGAACTTTCGAGGTTCGGAGGAGGGCACAGCAATCCTGAAGCCGGACTCCACCACCCTGGGCAAACGGCTTCAGTTCACTACAGCCTCTGAAGGTAACAGTAGGACTATTGGGTGCTTAGCTTTTTGAAGTGATGACGACATTTCTGGTCCCCAGAGAAGCAGAGACATACACAAAACTGCGTGTAGTGTTTGGACTCACAGACCCCACTAAAGCCTTCATGGACTCCTGATTGAAAACAAGCCCGGCTTCCTCAGTTTGACACTCCAGGCCTCCGGGCCCCGACTCTCCCCCCCGGAGACACCCCTCTCTACTCATCCACTGCGTACACCTTCCCCCCAGCTGGTCTGAACTGCCAAGCGTCCCCTGACACAGCACCATGCCTTGTTCCCTCCACCAGGGAAGGCCTTCCTCCCATTTTCGTGTTCCGGTGTTACCCAGCTCAAAGGCCGCCTCCTCTTTGTCAGTTTTTTTTTTTAACTCTTGTCTTCAGGAAATAACCTTTTCCCGCATTCTCCTCCCTTGGCAATTTGTCTTTAAGTTCGGGGCACTTCACGCATTCACCTCGCAGATCTGAACACGTGGGTCTTGCCTCCCCACCTGGCCTGTGAGCTGCTTCTTCTCCCTGGCACACAGTAAGTGCTCAATAAACTCCCTAACTAAATAAATCTGTTCCTCTGACCCACACGTGGTATGTCACTGGCATGTAAATGAACGTGCAAACATTCTTCTCCCTGTGAACTCTTGCCTCGTGTGAAATCTTCAAAGGTGCTGGGGGGTCTTGCCACGAAGGAATCCTTAGGACTCAACAAAACCCAAGCATTTCAACAAAGCGCCCGCTGTACAGGCGTGGATGGGCCACTCGGAAGCATCTTCTGACGATCCTCCCGAAAGAGTGTCCGTTTCCAGAAGCGTGCTCTCTGATAGGAGCGATGACGTTCTGCGTCTATGAAGGTATGCCCAGCTGACAGTTTGGGAGCCTCTCTTCCCTGGTGCTCAGAGGGTTCCAGCAGGATGAGCTGCCCCTTTAAGGGGCGGGGGTCTGGGCTCGCTGGACCTCTGATGGATGTGTTTTCAATCTTCTTCTCCAGGGCAGGGCAGAGTGACACTCCCGGGGTGAGCTGGATTTGAGACAAGACGATGGATGGAAGGGTGCCCCCGGTGGAAGAAACACACCCCCAGATGTGCAGCTCGCCATGGAGAGACGCCCTGATCTCTGTTCCCTTAGAATGTTTCACCTCTCCCAGGGTCTACGTGGAACTGACCCAGTCTGGGGGGCCACCTCATACGTCGGTGCTAAACACGGCAGAGGGGCTACCGCTGGGGTCCGGGCAACTGGTGCAGCCCGAGCTCCCAACAAAGGCTTCAGAGGACAAACCTCTCTGAATTTCAGGCAAAAGCTGCTCTGGCAGGCTGAGTCCTGCCTGTTTCATAAACCTGGTTGTTATGGGAACAGGAGGTAAATGAAACTGGGAGAGGAGGGTGAAATGTTACTGGGGGAAAGGGGGCTTCTGTGCCTTATGCAAGGCCTGTTCCAAAAATATACTTCCAACAAGAGGCAAGCAGCCTGTTACGGCCCAGCCCCAGGCACTGCGCGGCTTCATGGTAGCAAGAAGGCTCCCTCCGAGTTCTCCAGGCTTGTCTCTGGCTTCGTTTTTATTTCTCTGGGGTCCGAACCGATTATGACTCCTGAGAAAGGAATCCGGCTACCAGAAATATCTACATTCCAGAAAAGGAGCAAAATGTGAGTCACGTGGCTCCTCCAGGGGGTGAACGGACCTCCCCCGAGTGAGTGAACTGTTGGGAGAATCATTGCTTTGAAATAATCAGGGAAGGGAGTTTATTCGCTTCTGCTTCTGACAGGATTTTCTTTTTAAAGGGAAAATTCAAGCTGCCCAAACATCTTTTTTTAAAAAGGGGAATTTTTTTCTGTTGATTTTCCTGATTTTTCCCCTTCCTTTACAAGCTTAGCTTTGACTTGAAGTAGAGGCTGAAAGTCGGCGGGGCCGCGGGGCAAAGCAGAGAGGACGCTGGGGTGGGGGCCAGGAGACCCCGGTCCAGCGCCTGCTCAGCCTCCAACCAGCCTCATGATTTGGGGCAAGTCACTGACCCTCTTCCGAGTTTCGTCGTGCGTGATCCAGAGCCGTTACGTAGGCACGACTCGGCTGGGCTGCCTCACAAGCTGGTGACTCGGCGGCCCCAACAGCAAAGCCCTAAAGCCGGACTGGCCACCTGGTGACCCTAAGAACTAGCGCTTGTCTAATGCTCTCAGATGTGCTGAGCCTCTCTGCCGTGGGCCCTTTTCATAGGATGACCGTGACAGTCCAGCCAACGAGATACCTTGACCTCCATTTCCTAGGTGAGATGAGAGGACAAAGCCACTTGGCCGAGCTCATGGAGCAATGATCAGAGACCGGGGACCTCACCCCAGACCTGAGTGGGGCCACCGCCAGGGCCGGGCCGGGACGCCGTTCCTCCTCTGCCAGGGATGCTTGGGAGGGAGGCTCCCGAGCCCGAGAACCGCCCGGCAGGAGGGCTGCTGCGCTTCCCTCCGGTTCGAACTGTCGTGCCTCTGTCAGTGAAATGAGGGGGCTGGATTAAACCGAGGCTTTTAAAGAACGTCCTGTAGCAGAAAAGCGTCTTTTCCTCCAAATGAGATCTACTGCAGAATGCCAAAACATAAAGCAGACCATCGTAGCTCCACTCTGGCTGAAAAAGAGAAGGCTTCCACCCGAACGTCCATCAGCGGCAAAGGGATGATGGAGTGTGGTGTACTGGAGCAACATTCCAATTCAGTGGGGTAGTACGTGGCTGTGAAAATGAATACAGCACTGACGCACGCCAGCATGGGTGAACCCCAAAACCATCACGCTAAGTGAAAAAAGGCCAATCACAGAAGACTGAATATTGTATGATTCTGTTTCTATGAAGCGTCCAGGATGGGCAGATCCAAAGACAGAGAGTAGGCTGGTGCAGGGGGAAGTGACCGCCCAGTGGGTACAGAATTTTCTTTGGGGGTGACACCGTGTTTGGAACTAGATGGGATGATGCTTGCACAGCTCCGTGAAGGTACGAAGTGCTGCTGAACTGTACACTTTGAAACGGCTGGTGCCACATTATGTAAGTCTCCCCCCCACACGTGTGGGCGCATGCACGGAGGTTCCAGGGCCCCTCCCCATTCCCATGTTCCGGTAGTGCCTCCGAAGAGCTCTGGTATGAAGGTGAACAGAGTCACCAGCTGTCACAAAATGTTACCATAGCTCCAAATAGTTTTCATATGACAGCTATTTTATTCTTTCTGGGGCCAACAAATAAATATGCCTGGGTCCGTGACATCTTGCTACTTGGAAATGGAAGTTTCCATCGGCAACCAACTTCAATGTCAGCTCTAGCCCACAGAGATCTAGCAGCTTCAGTTTTGGGATGTCATTGGGATGTCATTTCAACTCAGAATTCTACTTCAAGTATACCAGGAATGATAATGGAAAGCAAGCACTATTTTGTGTTTGTTTTTTATGTCTTAGGAGAGAATTTTATTGTTGAGTAGTAAACAGAGCATTATTCAGTGCCCACTGTATCTTAAAAGTTTTGCTCGCTGCTTCATTTAAATGTCACTACCCCCACTTTGTAGAAAAGGACCCTGAGGCTCCAAATAGCTCTGCAATGTCCCCAAGGTCAGGGTTAGGATCTTGGTCTCTCCAAGCTCAAGAAAAGGCTCTTTCATTTATGCTTAGATGGGTATCAGCAGAGTCGTAAGTTCTCGCCCCAGAGAAGGCAGGAGGGCTGATTTCGGTCCCACCACAGAGACTGACCCCGGCCTACAGGCCCCCTCGGGGTGTGGGGGTGCATGACGCATGGACACAGGTGGCTGGGGCCGTTCTGATGTGCCCCCCCCGACCCGCATCTTCTCAGGGGAGCTGAGAGCTCTGAGGAGTCCAGCGTGTCTACCTGCCTTTTCTCTTCAGTCCGCGCATAAAAACTCAGACTCCACCCCCCCCAAACAGTCTTGCTGACAAAAAGTACTCAAGGAGCCAATGGGGGGCTCTCCAGACCCTCTTCTGCTAAAGAGTCAGCGGGAAAAGCTAGCCGGCCATTTGTTTTTAAAGCTGTAGGCCGTGTCCCATGCAAACACAAAAACTCAGGTTGTGAAGGCACCTTGCAGCCTGGAAGTCTACGTGACATCACTTTCTGCAGCGGGAGGGGCGTGGTCGCCGAGTCAGGCACCTGCGACCCAGCGCAGCATGGGGAGTTTGCTGCGGGCGTGACAACGGTGACTTTCCGAGTTATCCTGAGACACGTCTACACAAGGGAGCTGAGAATAATTTCAGCCTTTGTCTCTGGGTGGTAAAGTTATCGAAACGATGATAATTCCCCCGTGCATATCAAGACATCTCGCAGGTTACAAAGTGCTCTCACAGACAATCATTGTCGGGTCGTTTTTTTTTTTTTAAAGGTGAAATTCATGGAAAACAGCAGTAGTGACATTTAGCTGTTAACATACACCCTTAATGTCGCCGGGAAGAGAAGGGAGAGGTGAAAGGGTTTCACACTGCAGAACTGAAGTCAGCTTCTGGAAGCTCGAACCGTGCCAGGCTATCGAGTGAAAGGAAAGTCAACACTTTTTAAGTTAAAGAGGAGGTGCTGCGACTGATGCCTCCAGGGGTGCATGCCCTGCCCCTCCTTCCTGATGACGGCGCCCCACTGCTGCGTTAGATCCACAGCTCCTGTGAGCTGCGTGTGCGGACTGCCAGGGGCAGGCAAAGAAAAGCAACTAAGAACAAGAGCTAGGAAGCCGATCTCGTCCCAATGCCATTTCACGGGAAAATGCTTCTGGTGGCAGAGGTTAAGAGGACTCCGGCTACACAGTGGCCCTTGAACTCGCTCCCACCGCAGGAATCACAGTGCAGGCGTGCCGAGGTCACCTTTAAAAAGCCGCGCCACCATGCGTGCTGGCGCGGATGGCCATCAAAACCTCCCCCCAGAGCCGCCGCCTCTCAGGACCGCATCCCTCCTGGGGAGCGCAGTAACCATTAGATCGGCACAGAACGTTGAACTGCAATGAATCCCACGAGCTGCGTTGATCCGCTGCTTTCCTTAAAGACGACTAACAGAACGCAGCTGCGAGCCGCGACAAATGGACCTCGTCCGCTGCGGGCTGTTCCAGCGGCTCCGAGGACTCGGCAGCCCGGCCTCACGTCACTCGGCAGCTGTAATGGGCGGGAGCGAGCCACGTCTGGCCGCCCGGTCCCTGCAAACCCCTGCAAACCGGGGGCGACGGCTCTCTGCTGGGTTCTGCCAACGAGGACAGCGTGTGCCTGACAGGGTGAAGAGCACGCTGGAGGGGCACTCAGCCGAGCGGGCCCCATCCTGTCTGACTCCGAGAACAACAAATACTCCATCAGAGTGACACGTCCTGCAGGGCAGTGGCGCTCAGCCTTGGCTGCACCGGCCAGTCACCTAGGGAACCTCACAATTTTCTGTGGCCAGGCTTCCTGCCCACGCTAATTAAAATCCACATCTCTGGAAGTGAGGGCCCTCGCAGCGGTGTCTTTGAAAGCTCTCCAGGCGGCTCCAGACTGCCGCCCAGGGCACAGGCAGGCCTGGAGGATGGTTCTAACAGTATCTGGGCTTGAGCCCAGTGGGGGAGGGGCCGCCGTCAAAGAACCTGCAAAACACTACTGGCTCCGGGAAGCCTGCGTTCCTCTCCGCCTTGAACCGGGGCTGACGAGCGCTTTCCCTGTCGGAGAGCATTTGGGTCCATCCAATTTGTCAGGGCTACGGGGAGTACTATTCGAAATGCCCGTCTTTGATTTTTTTTTTTTCTGCCAAAAACCAGCACAGTGATATTTACTCAGCCCTTACTTTGTGGGAACCAGGAATTCAGTAAAAACAAAACAAAACACCCAAGGGCAATGTCACTCATTTCAGGGGTGATTTCACTGAGGGAGGGGGGCATGTCCCCCACACGCATCCCGATATGCTGTCCACTGGGTGGGAGGGACAGAGAGGAATTGCGACTGCTGTAAATGTCCTAGAAGCGCCAGATGGTCCATGAAGTGGCTCTGCCAGTGCTGAAACAAAGCTGCAGGGGGGTAAACGTCACGTCACGCGGAAGGTGGAAAGGAAGCGATCCTCACTCGCCACGTCCATCCTGCCTATGGCCCTCCTCTGGTTTGCTTTGCTTTGTCCCTCTGCTGGAGGGTTTCAAAGAGAAGCACCTCAAGAACAGTGTGGGGCACCCTGTCGCTAGGGGAATGTGGATTTCGGGGGAGGCTTTCCCAATTCAGAGAGCAGCAAACTAGAGAGGTTCAGAGGTAAGCCTCCATTTCCTGGCTGAATCACACTGTATTTGGAGGCTGATATTCACAAAGGAAAACATGCTTCGTTAGACTGTTTCATACGTAACTCTCCCGCATGCTGTTAACGTGATTCAAGAGCTTAACTCACCGGCGTAGGGTCTGGGAAGCAGAGTTGACAGAAATAGATGGTTCCAGAAAGTACTTACTGGCTCTCTCTTTTCTTCTTCAGCGGGTCCATGAGGCGCAGAGTGTCTCTGATCACGGCCACCTTCACTTCCTCGTCGACAAAGCTGGGGACGTTTTCAAACACCCCTGGAGAAAGCTTGAATGGGTAAGAATTCCGTGTTACCGTGGGGAGACTCAGGGGTTCGGTGCCCAGTGACGGTCGGGAGGCAGCGGTGCTACTGTCAGCGTCTGCTCACCTTAATCTAGGCGAGAACATTTTAAAGCCTCCCTGTATAAGACCACCTTATACGTGTCAGCGTCCTTTTGCAAATTAACAAAATACACGAAAAGGAAAAACAGTACTCTGTTTTTCTGATTATTAGAATTGCACATGCTCATTGTAGGCAACTTGGAAATATAGAAAGGGATTAAGAAAATTAAAAGAATCCACAGAATCCCCCTAAAACCCGTTATTAGTATTTGGTGTATTTCCTTTCAGTCTTTTTTATGCATCATTTTTTTGGGGGGGAATATAACCACTGTTAAATATACTATTTATCTTAGTGATTCAAGCATGTCGACATGGCTAAATCATATTCATAGAATTTCAATTAGTTCACCTCCTGAGGCTAATTAGTTCATGTCAAAGCGGATGGAAGGGCTCAGCTGCTCCTGCATTTGCGGATCTTAGCAACTGGAAGAGCGGCATGCTGGGAAACTACCCCAGGTCAGATGGATCTTATATAAATAGACTGCGTTCAGAGCGCGACCAAACTGGCACTACTCAGACTCGAACAGAACTTTGCTGTGCAAATCCGGGGAGGCTGCGTCCTGTTCAGCCAAGGGAGCCACATGAGAATGGAAACGTCCAGTCGTGTGAAACGCGTGCAGTGCGACACTCGAAAAACTTACTTCTTGCTCGTGTTCGATCCTCATGCTGGGATTCGCGTTGACTTCAAGGAGGATGGGCTTCAGGTTTTTCATCAGAAGGATGTCAAAGCCTAAAATCTGCGCAGGACAAACACGATTCAGAATTACTCCCTCTAGCTACAGCTTCTTTGCAGGAGTTGGGGGTGGTACTAGGGTCGGTAAAGTGGACATACATTCAGACGGGGCCCCTCTCCTGGGCCTCCACCCTGGCCTCTCTCGTCCACAGCCCCTCTCCCTCTGGGTGTACTTGTCAGGCCCAGGGGACAGCAAGCAGGACACTTCATGGGAGCCTGGGTAACGGCATGAGTTCCCGCCATGCATTCCAGCGCCATCACTGTCTTTGAAATGCTGTAGGTGACGACCAACCCCTTTCTTCTTAAACAGGTTTTTTATGCTGTTAAGGACTCGTGGTGGTCCATCAACTCCTCCTCCCTTTGCTCTCCTCTGTTAGGAAGCTGCTTCCTGGCTAGATCTGTGAAGACTCCAGGCTCCCTCTCTTAAGCTCGGGTGCATATCAACATCACTTCGGGACCCCTGTCACAACCACTGCCCTCCCCGGCCCTCCCCTGTGAGTCGGAACCTTTTAGAGTGGAGCGCAGGCAAGTGTATTTTGAATAACAAATGCCCCGGGTGACTCTGAGATGCCCTCTTAGCTAAGAAGAAGGGAACAGTTACTAAGTACCTACTGGGCACCAATAACCACACAGTGCGCCAATTATCCATCATCTCATTTAATCCTCGTGACAGTGCATTTGACACAGGGCTTACACTCTCCAAGAAGCAGAAACTAAGTCTCAGAAAGGCCCATGGATTTTCCTACGACCACCTGGCTAAGCAGCGACGGGGCTGGATTTCACTCCCAAGCAGGGCAGGCTACATAGTTTGCAGGACACCCCGTGTGAGATGCAGATGCAAAGCCCCTTGTTCAGAAAGTTTCATTACTGCCATGACAGTGAGAACGGAGCACCAAACCAGGCAGGGGGCCCTTCTGCACGTGGGGCACTGGGCGACCGCACAGACCACGCGCCCACGAAGCTGGCTCACACCCAGAGCTAAGTCCGAAAGCTCAGCGTGTGTTGGACACCTGCTCTTGAACCCCGCACGCCGCCTCGGCAAGGCTTTCTCCTCCCTAGCCTCTCTCAATTGAGCCACTGAGACTCTGTTCCCTCTGCGTGACACAACCCTTCACCCAGATAATTCCTCCTCATCCTTGAGACTGCAGGTCTTAATTAGATTCAGACTCAGACTATGAGGATGTCAGATTCTTAAGAGGACTTTCATTATCTCCATAGGAGGTGATAAGGCAGAACGCTTCTAACATAACTGATGCAATCCCAAAGTTTCAAAAAACAGTGTGGAGAACACAGGAGAGACAAGAAGAAGACGTAACCGTATCCCCTCTGTGGAGTCGAGAAGAAAAGATGAGCGGAATCCATCTCCTTGTCTTTACAGAATATGCATTAGTTAAATGATCATCATTAAACGGCGGCTCTCTCCCTATTAATGAAATCAGAGCCTAAATGGCCATTTTGGGGGATAATTCAAGACAAGGTTATTCTTCAAAGAAGGGCAATAAGGATGAGGAGCTGGAAAAAGTCATCCTCACTCTATTTTTCTTTCCCTGGTCATGAAAAGGAAAGAATGGACATTCGGTAGAAAACGTTCCATGTGTTACAGATCTGCTTAATAATACATGACAAGTGGATGTGAGCGATGGGGCCTTTAAGAGACTCTGGTGACATCATCAGTCTAACTTGAGACCTGGCCTGAGACGTGTGATGTCGATGAGGTTACAGAGAACGGCGGGGCTGTGGTACCAACGTTTAGCATCCCTAGCCACCAACGCTTGCTGTTTGCTACATCTTGGAAGTTCAGACTTGCACTTCCTTGGCCTGCCGGACTCTTTGCACTTCAAGGCACAGTGGTCTCGTGAACGGAAAGCTGTAGGAAATGGGCAGGAGAAGGGGGCGACAAAGCCTCACCAGCCATACTGACCAGCACCCACCAGTGGCAGAGTATTTTCCAGGACCCAGACTTCGGTGCCTGTGGTTGAAAACACTGGGTCTGGTACGAGAATGCTTGGGAGTCGGAAAGACCTGGGCTGCAACCCCAGATCAGTCTCTTGTTCTGGCTAAACAGCTCTAGGCATGGTGCTCGGCCTCTCTCGGACCCGCATGTGCTATGTCTACAGACGGAGGTGATGATGGCTACCTTGCGGGGCAATCGATCGGGGAGCAACGAGTTCCCGGGCCTGCGTTCATCACCTGGGAGGCACTCACCATGGCTGCCTCCCCTTCCAGTTTCCTGCCAGCCTCACCAACAAGGAATGGCGTCTGTGGCTTGGAGCCCAGAGCGGCTAACGTCAAATCTCAGTTCTGCCTTTAACTTGTGTGTCTACAGGCCAGTTACTCAGTAGCTGTAAGCTCCAGTGTCCTCATCTGGAAAATGGGAATGAGGACAGACTTTTCCTTTGTTCGTGCGTTTGTAAAATATTTACTGAAATGCGTCCTATGTCCTGGAACCATTCTCACTTCTGGAAATGCAGTGGTGGACTAGACGGCGTCTCTGCCTTCACGGAGCTGGGGCACAGGATCAAATGAAGACGCTGGGAGAGGATGTATTTTGCACAGCGCCGGACACGTAGTGAGTGTTCAGTGGAGGTCAGCTTTACCACACATGTATTTTTTCACGAATTCAAGGAAACATGAATTGTTTCCTTTTTAAAAATTAATGAAATACGTTGCACCAATGGATCTCCATAAACAGAACCACGGCACTGGGGGACTTGAGAGTGGGCCTTGTCACAAAACCCCGGAACGATGGAGCTGGCAGAAAACTGGGAATTTACTTGGTCCAGCATTTTTCAAAATGGGATTCTTTCCTGGGGAAGCCCTGAAGAGACCAATTCAGATCAACTTTTACCTGTTTTGCATACTGGGGTTTCTAGGGGGAAAAAATCTCCATTTAAAAAAAATTGCTAATGAGTCCAACACCCACTTCCTGCAGGTGAGAAACCAGCTTAGGAAGGGGGAAACCGCTCTCTGGTTGGGTGGCAGAGCAGGAATTGTTAGATGGAGAGAGAGAGACCCAGAGAGGTTTTCAATCGTGTGACACTCTGCCCTCCTCCCAGTAATTCAATCTGCAATTACGTGTTGCTCACCCCCTGCTTGAGGGGACCCCGGGGATTCACAGGTATCTGTCCTTGGTCTCAGCCGTCCAGACGCTTCCCAAAGCAAGGTGGGGAGAAAACTCACTCGAAGGCTCCAGGCTCCCTTCCAATCAGAGGATTCTCTCCTGAGTTCCAGAACTGCCTGTCTGTCCGCATCCGGGGTATTCCCAATAGGGAGGCTCTGGACCCCTCAAGTCGAACACGCCCAAGCTCCCCGTCCGCTGTCGGCAGCCTCTAAGACGGTCCCAACGACCCCCACCTCCTAGCATTCGTGCCCTTGTGTAACCCCCACTCCCTGAGCGTGGGCTGAACCTGGTGCCTTCTTTCTAATGGTCTAGGGCAGACCTGAGGGGGTGTCACTTCCCATATCAGGCTATGAAAAGCTCGTGACTGCCGCCTCGGTGTGCATCCTCTTACCTCTCTCGCTTCCTCACTCTGAGGAAAGCCAGCCTCCATGTTGTGAGTTGCCCAACAGAGAGGCCTGGGCAAGACAACAGCCAACAGCCAGGGGGACTGGAGGCTGCCAATGGCCAGTGAGTGGCCTTGGAGGGGCTCTGGCCCCAGTAAAGCCTTGAGAGGACTGCAGTCCTGGTCACAAGTTCATCGCAGCCTGTGAGAGGCCTGCCGCTGGAGGCAGTCGGAGACCGTGAGAGAATCGTTTGTTGGTTTAATCCGCTAAGCTTGGGGGCAATTTGTTACACAGCAATAGATAATTAGCATGCCATCTCTCCACAGTCTGCTTTGCCTACAGTATTCTTTATCCACCCAATCCCACAAGCCAGAAATTTCTCCTTATCCTTTACATCTCTACCTGCATGCCAACTCTTGTACATTCTACCTCCAGAGAACTTTCTAGAGCTGGCCCGTCCCCACTGCTCCTGGTCTGGATCAAGTCTGCACCACCTTGCACCTGGGCTGCTTTAATAGCTTCCCCAGATGCGTCCCTGCTGGCAAATTCACCCTCCGATTCCTCTGGCACGAGGGTGCCGCAGTATCTTTATAAAATATGGGGTCGGCCATAAAGTTCGTTTGGTTTCTTCCATACGATGGCTCTGGTAGCAGTTGTCTTTAATTTCATTCAAAACTATTTTGTTACTTCCGGCCAAGATGGAGGCGTAGGTGGAAACACTGTACCTCCTCTCACAACCAAGATTAAGGACAACAAATATTTATAAACAGTACCACAACCAGAACACAGAAAACTGAACTATGGAAGTCCGACAACCATTCAACCAGACCGGTAAGAGGGGCGGAGTCAGCAGCCAGCAGAGAGGGAACGCAGCAGGAAAACGTGGTGGCTGCCAGGCTCAAGAGCGCCGGGCGGCGTAGGTGGCGTGGAGCTTGCAGACCCCAGACGCGGGGAGGAGACGAGCAGAGCAGACAGGGCACGCAGGGCAGTTGGCCAACCGTGGACACACGTTCGCGTGCAGATAAACTAGGCAAGAGCGGGCAGTGAGACAGACCGTGCAGCCCAGGGCCCCAGCGATGGGCAATAAAGCCTAAAAACGCCGGGAGAGGATCCCAGCCTCACAGGAGAGGTCGCCAGGGAGACCCGCAAGGTCCCAGA
>PVKM010043139.1:0-12600 GCA_004027735.1 Carollia perspicillata
TTTGGGAAAGAACATCGTTGCGAACATATGGGGTCATCTGAAAAAATTGTTTTATTTATCAGGGTTCAAGGCAATTCTATGCATAGTTTGGAATTTGTTCACTGCTCTTCAGATAAAGATGAGGTTCCCACTGCCTTGAGCTACCGTGTGTAGGATTCACCCAAGAGTTTTGTGTACTTCGCGTCTTTAAGGCTAAGCATGTAAGCAAGTCTTTATCCCAAGTTAACAGCCAGCAAGCGAGAGAACTGAATCACGCCCCACTTCATTACCACTTCCTGTTAACACGGGAGTCTGCAGAAGAGATTCCCTCATTTGAGAAGCTCAAAGCCAACACAATCATTCAACGACTTGAAGATCAAGTGTGCCAGTATCTTTGTTGGATTCCTCTTAATAGTTTTAGTGTTACTTTTGCTGGCCACTGCTCCTACATTCCCCACACCCACCCACCAGTGTTTTTCTAAAAACTGGACACTGAAATTCCAAGGCAAAGGTAGTCGACCAATGTGATGATACTTAAAGAAAAGCAGAAATTCTGGTAAGGGAGGCCCACAGGGACAAATGCTTTGGCCTCCACCCTTTTCCAAAGCAGTGCTTCCTGAACTGTGGTAAAGACTCTCCTTTTCTTTTATTTCCAATTATATTCAACATACAAGCCCGGCTTTTTAATTCTTGGATTCAACAGACATAAAAGTCCTCTGTCAACTTGCTCCAAGGTTTCTAAATGCCACCTGTCAATTCTACGCCTGTCACAGACCAGTGACAGCTGGCCCGGCTGCCGTCCGGAGACCACACTCGGAGCAGCCTGTGGCCAGCAGTCTCATGGATTTTTTTTTTTTAACCTTCACCCGGGGCATTTTTTCACTGCTTTTAGAGCAAGAGGAAGGGAGAGAAAGAAACATCAATGGGAGAGCGAGATGTCGACTAGTTGACGTGTTTGTGACTAAACCAGGGATGCATGCCAGACTGGGATCCTGTGTCCAGACCTGGTCGCACATGCCCGCACCTGGACAGGGGATCGAACCTGCAACCTAGGTATGTGCCCTAACCAGGAATCGAACCTGCAGCCTTTCAGTTATAGAACGACACTCCAAACAACTGAGCCATACCGGCCAGAGCTCTCATCTCCTTTTCAGAGCTGTAATTCTTACTTTACAGATGTTGAAACGCAACAGGGTCTGCCCAGACCTCTTCCCATAGCTCTGAAAAGTAAACATTTAAAAAGAGGCCCCTGCCACAGAGGACGGTGGACAGCTGCAACCCTCGGCACGCTGGGGTTTTGTCACTGCTGCTGCTGTATCCGCTCAAGCACAGTGCAGGGGCCACCTAACCCACCGCTCCTTTGGAGCGGAACAGCAACAAGGGCCGCAAGGGAGAGGGAGTGAGGGTCGACTCCCCACGGAGCCCCCTCCTGACCGTGCCGCTCTGGGTCAGTGACCCAACCTCAGGACCCGTCTTTCTTTATCCATAGAACAAGGGAAACGACGGGGCCTCCCTCACAGGGTTAAAGGGAGATGTTGCCTATTGAGAGCTTAGTACAGTGACTAAGGTCACGCTGGCCACAAATTTAGCAAATGGTGTCACGCCCATGTGAAGTGAAATGGCATTCTGCGCGGCGTCCTCAGAGCTGGCCACCCCGTGTCCTCACTTGGAGCTGCAGGGCGCTGCGTTTCCACCACGAGGTCGAGGAGCAAGAGGGGAAAGGTGCTGTGACGTGAGCCGTGCGAGCCGACTCTGCCCCCGAAGCCCCGTGCAGAGAGGCACGCCCGTCTGTCAACAGCAGGCCCCAGGCCCAACAGGCGTCCGATCGTGGCACCAGCAGTGGTTCCGGACCTCACCCCTCCCAAAGGCGGCTGCACACAGCGTTCCTCTCGCCGGGACAGAACAGCCCTCGACACTCAACTGGGTTCGCTGTCTGACAACCCAGGCCGGGCTGGTGTTCACTGTCACGTGGGCCGTGGGGGTCCCAAGGGCTGAGCCGCATCCCTGCCTGGTTCCGTCCCTGGACACTGTGGTTCTTGAGCCAGACTCCCAGTCCTCTGCTTCAGGCTCCCACGAGTGACAGGGGGGTTAGTAGAATGCCGCCTCCCTCTTTGGACATATATTACTTGTATAACGTGTTATATGTTATATGTGTTATATACAAGGCGGGGCAAAAGTCGGCTTACTATCGTTCACATGTAAAACAACGCAATAATAATAATACAAGGATAAACTCTGTGTTTTGTGCACTCCCAACTACTTTAGCACCGCCCACCCCACATAGGTATGTATGTATACATCTATATATATGAAGAATCATTCTTTTTCACACGGTACTCCCCCACCCCCCTGTACACACTATAAACCCTTTAAACACAAACCATTATGGTCCAAGGGCTATCAGCATTCAACACAACAAAATGATGATGCAGGCAGCCCCGTGGATCCTTTCCAGCTCTGAAAGCTCACACCACAAGCCATTTTACTTCTGAAACCACGAGTTTCGGTTTTTGTTTATCACCAACGTCACCTGCAGGGCCTCCGCCAACCGATGTCATTGACCGGGGTTCACCTCGGTGTCTCCACTCACCCCTTGGCTGCACAAGCGAGTCTCAGAGACGCGCCCCCCGATGTTTGTCTGCCTGTCTGTAAATCGTCCCGGAGTGACTGCAGGCTGGCCCCCAGCACACATCTGTCCAGGGCTCAGACACTCCCGGCCCATCTCATGGCGACATCCACTCCCTGGCGCTAAAGAGCTGCTTGCTCTCTTGCAGCAGACATTACTTGTTCTCCCTAAACTCTGTCCCTCAGGAGTCTTAACCTCTTATCTCTTCCCACTTCAAATCCCTCTTTTGGGTTTTTTTTGTGAATCAGTCAACACATTAAAAAAAATCTGTGGATGAACTCTGAACTGAAGGCTTTTCACATCTAAGTACTGAATATTCTCTCCAGCAATGGGGCCAAGTAGTCATCCAGTGTAAGCTTGCTCTCCCCCAGGGACGGGGACCTCACTCTCTCCTGGGGCAGTTGCCCTGTGAGAGCATTCTCCTCCATTCCGATCTGGGAAACATCTCCTTTCCATCGCTAGGTTTTCTTCAGCCTTTTCCCACATAGTCAGGCGGTCCACAGGACCAACCAAATCCCTCTCCCACGTGGTGGCCCAACAGGTAGCTGAGGACTCTCTGCTGCAGACTAAACAAACCTGCCCTGACGCGGTCTGAGTGTTTCAGCACTTCACTCGCCTCCTCTCTGGACGGGCCCTGGTGACCCGCCCGGGTGCTGGGACCGCCTGTGCCATGCGCGCTCTCGTACTCTGTCCCGCCTCCTTACTCCCCTGCTGAATGGCACGGGCACGACCTGCCAGCGAGCTCGCTCAGTGCTCCCAAACAACACAGGACCTCATGTCCACTCACAGCTAACACAACAGCCCCCATGGGTGGGTGGCTGGCACGTAACGTATTTCCTGTCACTTCCCATACACTCCACTTGGCCCAGTTGTTCATGGGACAGTCGACATGGCACCAAGGCGCAGCCAGAACCTCAAAGCCAGTCTCCCAACAAGCCCCACTCCCCTGACGGGTCTCCTGACCTGAGCCCCGCCCTCACATTTGCACTTTCGATGTTCCTGTTCATGAGGGTGACCAGAAAGGCCACACACCGTTCCTTCCTACTGACCTGCTAGCTCAGGCCATACCGAATGGACGTGTGCACGGAACTGCACGACTCACACTCATCTTAGTCTGCGGGGCAACCCCGAGGAGCGGCTGCCATCCTCACTTTATAGATGAGGAGACTGAGGCAGGTCTGGAACTGGAGCCCAAGGAACTGGACCTTGAAACGTATGCATTTCAACATCAGGAGCTTACAGTCTGGGGCAGAAACAGTTTTCTAAGGTCAAGTTCCAAGCATCAAATAAAGAACGAATCATGGCAGGGGGTGCGGGCTGGGAAGCAGAGGAATCTGGTGTCTATTTCCGGCTTTGCTGTAAATTAACTCATAGGTTCACTCTCCTGGCCCTCGGTCTCCTCATTCGTACAATCGGGGGACCGAAGTCAGACACCCCTGACGTGTTCTCCGGCTCAGCTGTCCCCCGTCTGCTGCCCTGTCTCCACCACGTTGCTAAAACTAGGCAGAAAACATTGCTGAAATACCTTTCTTTTTTGTTCCCTGTGTTTTCCAAGTTTCTAAGATTAGCTGGATAGGCTTTGATAACTATCCGGCTAGTGTGTCAAGAAGGCAGAAACCTACCATCTATATAATGGTTAATATTTAAGCAGCTTATTCGGTAATGAGAAGATAAATCTGGAAACATCAGCCACAGGGCTGCACCCACAAGGCCCTCGTCCGCTGGAAGACCGTCTTCACAGCCACCTATTCTTAGAACAGTGGCTCTCCACAGCCCAGGGAACCTTTGCAATGTCTGGAGACATTTTTGGTTGTCACAACTGGAGAAGGTGCTGTGAGCATCCGGTGGGGAGGGGCCAGGATGCTGTCCTGTGAGGTGCAGGGTGGTCCCCACGACAAAGAGTTACCTGGGCCAAGACGTCAACAGTGCTGAGGCTAAAAATCCCTGTTAACGAGTGAGGCCAAAGAAGGGCCCCAGATGCTTCCCGGGGTCTTAGCTCCCGTGGCCCACGTGGCAGCCTAACCGGACCGGCTGATCCGAAAGAACGGAGGTCTGGACACCTCTCTTACCTTGCGAAGAAGGAAGCAGCCACCGAGGTGCCCGCGGAGGTCTCAGCGGCCACGCAGGGGCCCTGCGAGGCTGGGACGCTGGAGGCTGAGGGCTTGTCTGCATTGTAGCGATTCAGCGCCGCTTCTGACAGCCCCTCCCGGCCAGCCTCTGTCATCAGCTGCGAGATCTGAGGAGGGAAACGGACACGGAGCTCATTACCTGTGGCTCCCTGCATGTCCTGCCCTCCTCTGACGGCGGCTCCCCAGAGTGGGCGGAGGGGAGACGTCTGGGGAAACGCGCCCCCTGCCATGCTACCCAGCACAGGTGGAGCTTGGGGCTTCTCCGGGGCTATTTTTCAGCATTTTCGCTAGGACACCTCCTCACTTGCATTAAAAATAATGGAATAAAATCACCCCCTGACACTGTAAGTTTCAATTATGTCTGTGTCTCCCCTCCATTTGGAAGGCAGAGCACAAGCCATTACCCACACTGTTTGCAGCCCAAGAACCAGACCAGCAGCATCAGCCAGTGCTAGCCCGCGTCCTCCCAGGAACGGCTCTCAAACGGACGAGTGGGACCGAGGTATCACTTTATTAAGGGAGACGTGAACCTGCTAATGACGCGCGTGAGGAATTGAAACATTATTTCTTGTTGTTGTTTGCTGTAGGCAGTCAGCTCATAAAAATAGACACGGCCACTATGAATTACCAGCAGGGTTTATGAGGAGGGTTTAGATCATTTCAACAGACTTAATGTTCCTACTGGCTCATTAAGATAAGTGGCTTCCATTTTATTTGCAATAATTGCCTTTGTCCCGGAAGTTCTAGCTGATGGGGCTAAATCCACATAACGCACCACGAAGAACCATACTTCTGGGCAAAACGAGAAGCTTGGGTGGAAGCATCCTCAGGAGAGCGCTTATCTCGTGACAAATGCAGTAAGTCCGCAGGCCGGTCTCATGTGCTGTTTCAAACACCTGTCACTTTAAAACTTCAGTCTACTTGCAAGAAAGCGAAAATTGTTTTTGTTTTTTTTTAAAGGAAATTTTAGTTAAAAAAAAAAAAGAGTCTCCAGCCAGCTCAGAGTTCTTAAATGCCTAGCGGAAAAGGTTTCTAATTGCCTAGAAAGTGCAACACAGCAAAGACCGGGAAGAGGCTCCACTCGGAGCCCGAGCTGGCCCGCAGGCCAGTGACTGGGCCCGGCTGGCTAACCTCTGTGCACAGAAGTGTTCGCACCTCCCATCGTTAGCAGAACAGCCGTCACTTGGAGCCCCGGCGACTTGAGACTCTGCTCTTGCTTGGAAAGCCTAGGCATTATCCAGCTGAAGCTGTGCCAGCGCACACTTTCTTATTCTCATTCACTCAGCGCGTTGTCAGGAAACCCAACCCACATAAGAGAACCCAGACTGGAGGCAGCAGAGGCGGCGGGCGGATAGCCTGGCGCACGTCCCCGGTGCTCAGCAGGGGCGCTGCCCGGGGCAAGGGGACTGGCCACCTCTCCCCGTGCTCCATTGCTGTGAGCTCCCCTCCACCAGCTGCCACTCTCCCGGAGGGATGAAGCCAGCTGGAGGGAGCCGCTGAGACAACCAGGGGGCTGAGGATATGGGTGTCACGCTGTCATCACCACGACGCGGCACTTACGCAGCCCCTGTGGAATGTGGTGGCATCCTGGGCAACGTCCACAAACAAACCCCCAAGTTCATAGCAGCGTCTCATCTCATCAAGTAGCTACAACTGCAGACACAGACACGGGGTTTAATGGACAGAGACATCTGAATGCTGGGTTTCTCACCAAAGCACCGTCGGGCTTGTTACCCAGACCTCACTCTTCCTCAGCCCGGCAAACCGCCCACGTGCCAATCCCACAGGTTGTCACTGACAGTTCTACTGTCAAAGATGAAGGACTTGCCTACTGGATGCATTCGGCTACAGAAGAACTGCTCCCACCCAAACTCTTTCTGTGGCTCTTTGAAACGGTGACAGCCTACCACTGAATGGGCTATACATCCAGCAGGGAAGACGAAAGGTCCACCCTATATCACATCATCACTGGCAGAACAAAAGATGCCCTTCTGTCTGTCTACCCCTTGGTTGTTGACATACCTCTTCTTCCTTGTACAAGCCTCACCTGAAATAATCAAGTTCCAGTCAGATAGGCAGGTGGGCTATTATTCCCATTTCACAGAGGAGAAAACAGAGGCTCAGAGGAGTAAGGTGGCTCTTCCAAGGCTATTCGGCCACTCAGTAGGACCGTTCACACGGCAAGGCCAGCCTTAGGGTCCTTTCTTTCTTCTTTTTTTCCTTTGATAAGACCACAACTCAGTTACTGAAGTTTACTGAATAACCCAGGCTCCGGATAGACTCGGGGGATTACGGAAAGCAAACTTTGTTCAGTCACTGACCTCAAGGGATTTGGAAGAAAGCTGGATAGAAAAACTTGCAGTCAGCCAGAGACACGTGTTCTCTCTCCCTCTCTGCAGTAAAGGTGAGCGTGTGTGCAGAACACTATCTGTGACTCGGCAATGGGGAGCTTCCAGAACTTGGTTCTAGTCAACTCTTTAGAGCCTCTTTGGCCCGACATTTGGGTCAGATCGGCCCTCCAGGGACCGGAAGGAAGGCATCAGTGTTGACCGGCTGTGTGTCCATGGGGCGAGCCAAAAGGAAGCCAGCCCTGGGCGTGGAGGCTGGAGGAGGGGAAGGTGCTGAACCTGGGTCACCTCCAACATGCTTCTGAAGGGAAGAGACCCCGGGCCCACCGGCTGCAGCCCTGGTCATGCAACGTGTGGGACCGAGACTGCCACACGCCTCGGGCCACACCATGAATTCCATCACTCCTCAGCCTCCCACATCAGGGCTGGCTCTCTGGAGTGACGTGGGGTGGGCAGGACAGTCCCTAAGGGGTCTGAGGAGGCTTCCACCCACGACCACCCTCACCCCAGCTTCTGTTGCTGTCCCCGACCCTTGGTGGCATACGACCTACTCGGGAGCAGTCACCCTCCTCCCGAGCTCAGGGCTGTGGCCTCTCTGACCAGTGGGTGGCCCAACCCCACACAGACTTCAAACACAAGCCTCAGAGGGGCCGCTTTTCACTGCCAGCTATAATATAGGCTCTGTTCTGGGGGGTTAAACCTGTCCAGAAGCCTGGGACACTCCCATGGGTTGAGAAGATGACTCTCCAAGAACACTTGCCCCTTCTCCAGCTACTCAGCAGCCCCCCGTCTTGTTCCCAAGCCAAATGGGGGCACCAGACACGGGGCTGAAGGAGGATGGGCTATCGCGAGTCCCTACAGAGCCCTCTCCACAGTCCTGAAGGTTGTCACCTGTGGAGTCTCGGTTCTAAGATCATTTAACCATTTCCCCCCTGAGGAAGCTGATGGGCAGAAGGATGGGTCACTTACCCAGGGACGGCAGCCGAGGTTGGCCCCCCAGACTTGTTCAACTCCTAACGATCTTCATTCCGCAGTCCACCCCTCGGTGTGATTCTCCCCCAGGACCACTTCCCGTCTCAAGGCTGCTCTCAGGCCCCCTCCCCGCAATCCACTCTAAGAGAAAATGCCCAGACAGCAGGCATGCCCAGAGGCTTCGGCTTCAGTGCGTGATTCAGAGTCACAAGCTGTATTCTTTGGAGGACTGTGGTGGGCCTCCACGGTGGGCTATCAGGACTGTTCTGCACTAATTTCTTCTCTCACAGGACTGTAACAGATAAGGCTTGTCCCTGAGAAAATTCAGATTCAAGAACCTCAATCTACCCCCCATGAAAAGCCCAAAGTTCTGGTGGAAGGAGTCTGTCACCTCGATTGAGCCCATGTGTCACCGTCCTAGACTAGAAGCAGCCGCTGAAGACTCACTGGAAGCCCTAATCACAGCCTTCGAGGGGCTGGGGGCGGGCAACTAGATTTTTCAGGACAGGACTTGATTTGGTTAGGTCCAGTTCTGATTAAAACCTGCTTTGAGCTGTCCGTCTCGGACCAGTCCACTGGAGTAACAGTATCTGCTAGTTTCAACACCGCGTCTCATCCCGTGGTGGGTGGTCAATTCAATACGGGGTGGCAGCGAAAGGAACCAGGCCACCCACCAGCGAGAGGGTGCACATGTGTGTTTGCACACCTGAGTGCTTGTCCATGCGGCGTCCTCAGCGTGCACGCGAGCCCCAGCTGCCATTCGTGTGCACGGGAAGCTGCTTTTCACAGAGCTCCCAGACCCAGCCGCCATCCCTCTATTTTAACCTCAGGCAAGAGTCATGTCTTTCAACCATGCACGAATTTCACTCTGACACCTCAGTACGAGGAGCTGCAGATGTGTCCCCAAAGAGAAAGGAAATCTTGGATTTGGTGATGATCTTGACCACAGAATCAAGACAAGAGAGGTTTGGCTCTTATAAATCAAGGTCGCTTCGCCATCTCCAAGCGCAATCTGTAAGCTGTTGACCTTTAACTTCCTGGCTGATGGGAAAGCCTCGGGGGGCTGCCAGGGGGTCTCAGCACGGGGGTCCATCTTAAATGGCATTACTGACCCAGCAAGCCGCCCCCCTCTGACTCTGCCAAGGCGGCGGGGCGCACCCGGAGCATCCGTGTCCTGTGCGGAGGCAGCTGCCGACAGCAAATGCTCCCTGCGCGGTCTGGAACTACGGTTAACAACACGGTGACCCCCAAATCCCAGAAAATAACATCTGATAGCACTTTCTCTTAGACACTTAGTTTCTCAGTGTTTGGGGGACAGACATTTCTTGGACTGTTACTTATCACTCACAATGTTCTTTAATGTTTTTACGGCTCTGCAAACAATAGGCGCTCAATAAATATTTCTGAGCCCAAACCAACTTACGACTACCTCAAAAACAACGGCCCTCCGTACCGTCGTGAGCTGCCCCTGCGCTGTCGGCTGGTGCGCTCAGGGAAGCAGAACGCCAGAGTACACTTTTAAAAAGCCGAAGTAAAATATAAATTAGGAAAGCACATCTGGAAAAAAAAACAAAGACTAAAAAATGGCTTCCCGAGCCAAAGATAAGCCCATGGACCTGAGCCCGCCGGCCTCCACCTCGGGCCTTGGACAATGCCTGCGCCCAGAAGCGTGCCCTCCCAGGAATCCCTGTGCGGCCACCCAGGCCCACGAGCACTCGGGAGATGTCGCTCACATCCGAGGGAGAGAAAACCTTTTGTCCCCGTCTGTGTGAGTCTCAGCTTTCCCAGTAGGAACTGTCCCCCACCCGGAGCACTCCTGTGCTGGTTACAGTGCCCCAGACGGTCCCCCCAGCAGGCCTGCACTTCGTGACCAAGGACACCTGCCTCGCCAACCACGGGCGCACGGCTCTGGCTTTGGGACCGCAACTTCTGCCGCCCAAAGGCTTCGTTTCATGCATTATGTTTATTTTATCTTGGCAGACAGAGAAATGAAAGAAATACCCCACTCAAGAAAGCAGCACTGGAAGTCTCGAAACCAGAACAATCTCCTTTTCTGCAGAGTCTTGGGCACGTTGGCACCACAGGGACCCACTGCCTCCGGCCCCCACGAAGTTGTTCTGCTGTGCTCTTTTCTTGTCATACCTCCTGCCCCTGCAGGTCCACCACACTTGAACCCATTTCGACTTGAATCTCACCCGCTTGTGTCTTCTCTCCCCCCAGAAACCAGAGCGCCTCAGGCTGAAGGGATGCATTTCAAAGGCCGCCTGCCCTTGGCCTGCGGGGCGCCTTACCTGACTGGGATTGGCCAAGGGCGGAGAATAACATGTGCAGGACGAGTTTTAAGTTTTCGTTTAGAAGTCCCAGAAGACATGGCAGCACGTTAACCATTGCTGGCCCTTTGACTTGAACAAAATCTACCAAAAAGTGGGGCAATAAAATGGGGATTGCCCCCATCTCACCAAGAGCTGTTATTTCAAAAGCAAAAGGACCAATACCCTATAATCCGACATACGGGAGGTAGCTGGAGGCATCAAAACCACAGAGAGAGAAAGTGGACTGGTGAGCGCCAGGGGCTGGG
This sequence comes from Carollia perspicillata, assembly GCA_004027735.1. NCBI lineage: Eukaryota > Metazoa > Chordata > Mammalia > Chiroptera > Phyllostomidae > Carollia > Carollia perspicillata. The sequence goes on from PVKM010043139.1 coordinate 10,633, forward strand.
GGCGGGGAATAAGGAGATAGGGAAGAAGGGACCCGTTTCCAGGAAGATGAGAAAGTTCTGGAGAGGGGTGGGCGTGATGGCTGCACAGCAAATGTGAATGCCCTTAGTGTCCCTGAACTACATCCTGAAAAATGGTTAGAATAATGGCAGATTTCATGTATGTTTTACAATTAAAAAGACAACACTTAGGTTGAAGACCACCAAGAGACGGCTGAGGAGGGACAGCCCGGAATCTGGTCACTGCACAGACGGCGACACAAGCACTCGGACGGGAAGCAAAGGCTTCGGGAAGGTGTGCCTCGTATTTTAAAATGCAGCCCCAAACCCATGACACCACCGCCAAGGGCACACTCGGTTATTTGGTTGCACTGGAAAGTTCTGAGCTCTGAGCGCAGTGCCCACCCAGCACAGAGTAGGTGCTCTAAATATTTCCAGAATGTTCTAGAATCATTTGAACAAGCGGTTCCAGTATTAGGACTGGTTCTGAGGTCCAGGACTTTCTGCTGTCACAGGGCAGTGTAGGTGACATGTGACTTCCATGTGGTCCTCTCCTAAGGGACAGAATATCCTCTGCCCAGGAACATCAGGTGGTAAATTTTAGTTTAAATGTATTCTACCACAATTTATAAAATGCAACACAATAAAAACCCCCACAGTACCAAAGGGTCAGTTCCTTCCAACCTATCCCAGGTGTCCACCCGCCTGCTTCGTCATTGGAGACAGGTGTCATGAGAACTCTCCATGTTCCGGTGAGTCAGAGCAGGGGGGCAAGAGCCCGGGGGGCTGTCCGCCAGGGATTCTGATGGTGTGCTCTGCAGGGTGGTCTCAGCGACAAGACCCCACCAGCCTCCACACCCTGGCCTGCCGGAGGCAGGCTCCCCCGGGCCCTCAGCCAGGGAGGGACAGGAGGGCCAGGTGACAGGCAGAGCAGCAAAGCCCAGAGGGAGCCGGGGCTGGCGAGAGCCCCCTCCTGAACTCAGCTCTCTGCTTAGTATCAGGCCACTTCCCCATCCGCGACCAGCCAGTTAAAATTCCTTCCCTATTGCAGTGTTCCAGAGCTGGGTTGGTTCCAATGCTTTCTGATGCTCACTGCTTTTGGACATTTATTTTTCATCTGTTTTAATCCTCACTGGAGGACATTTTTTAAATTGCTTTTATTGAGAGAGGAAGGGAGAGAGAGAAGCATCTATGTGAGAGAGAAGCATTGATTGGTTGCCTCCCATACACGCCTGGACTAAGATCATATGCGCCCAGACCAGGGATTGAACCCGCAACCTAGGAATGTGCCCTAACTGGGAATCAGTCCCACAACCCTTTGGTTACTGGATGATGCTCCAACCAACCGAGCCACACTGACCAGGGCTGCTTTTAGGCATTGAATTACACAGAAAATTTCCCCAAAGCTCTGGGCATGCTGCCCCCAAGCACAGCCGGTTACCACCTAAACTGAAGCTTGGCCCCCAGGCCCGGCCCAGTCCTCTCAGCTCTCAGGGGTGCAATCACCTCTGAGGCTCTGCCACTGGCCTTGAGGGGTCCGACAGGGAGACCCCGGCCCGTGCAGTCTGCTCACCCCCTACCCAGCCAGCACCAACAGGCCAAGATGGGAGTCCTATGTCCCAGGGCTGGATGTTTGATTACCCTTATTATCTTAGCTTGCTTTGGCTATAAATTTTATTAGTGGCCATAAAATTATCCATCCAGAGCATTTGACTCAGTGACCTCTTGCAATAGAGAACTCCACACCCTGGCGCTGCGGAAGGTCCAGGGGCTCTGCCTTTTCTCCACCCTGGATTTACAGCCTCGCCTTCATCCAGGCTTCTGCCCAGAGTGATGAGACTCAGCAAACAGGACAGGCTGCTCATATTTCCTGATACCCCTTATCAGGGCTCAGATCGAGCCCTCGGCACCTGATGGCTGTTTTCTTTTATTCTTTGTGTGGCCAGAAGGTAAAGGGGCAGGGCCACCCAC
>PVKM010043140.1:0-12602 GCA_004027735.1 Carollia perspicillata
AGGAGAAGTAGATAGGTCCTATAATAAGAATAATTATCCATGACCTTTGAACTTTTTGTTAGAGATTTGAGAGATACTTTATTCAAGATGGAGTCACTATCCCCTTACTTAGCTAGTAATAAGGTATGCAGATTATACAACCTCTGAATTATAAGATTAAACTATGTCAAAATCAGGACAACACTAAAATTTTGTTTTTATTGTTATGAAACAGCAAAATTTCAAACTACACAGCAAAAGCATACAAGACAGCTCAAATATATCCTTTGCCTCATTATATCTTAAAATAGCAGAATAAAATATACTGAAAAACATTACAATTCACAGAAAATTTATTTTAAAACTAATTGCTTAGGAACTGATATTGTTTTTTTTTCCCTTACTGGATGAGAACTACATATTTGTCTTTTAACTTTGGCCTCAAGTTGTGATTCTATACCCTTGGCTATACATTATAATCTGGGCAATGATGCCCAGGCTCCCACCAGAGAAGTTAATTATGAATCTTAGCAAGTAAGGCAGTATCATGGAATTTTTAAACTCCCAGGCATATTTAAAATGCAATCAGAGTGATCAGAAACAGCAGCCTGAGGAAATCCAAGGCCAAATTGGCAATCCAACTATATTTCAAATGTGTAGTATACCCTCAGAGCCTGCTTACCTGTGTTCTATTTCAACCTCCAAACCTATCCTCCATTCTTTTCATACACTTCCTAATTTATATTTTTCCTAGTCTTCAATATCAAAATAGTTTTGTAGAGGAATACCTCATTTTATTGTTCTTTGCTTTATTGTGCCTTGCAGATACTGCACTTTTGTGTACAAATTGAAGATTTGTGGCAACCCTACATCAAGAAAGTCTACCCACACCATTTTCCAAAAGCATTTGCTCATTTTTGCCTGTGCCATATTTTAGTAATTCTAAAAGTATTTCAAACTTTTTCATTATTATTGTATTTGTTATAATGATTTGTGATCAGTGATCTTTGATGTTACTATTGTAATTATTTGGGGGAGCCACGAACCCTGTGTATATAAATACGGTGCACTTAGTTGATAAATATTTTGTACGTTCTGACCCCTACACTGACCACCCATTCCCCAGTCTCTCTCCCTCTGCTTGGATCGTCCTATTTCTAATTTGCAACAATATTGAAATTGGGCAGTTAATAACCCTGCAATAGCCTCTAAGTATTCAAGTGAAAGGAAGAGTTGCATGTTTCTCACTTTAAATAAAAACCTAAAAATGATTAAGCTTACTGATGAGGGAATGTCAAAGCCTAGATAAGCTGAAAACTAGTCCTCTGGAGACTAACAGCCAAGTTGTAAACGAGGTTTAAGGAAAGAAGCCATAAAAGTGCAAGGTGATGGAGCGGGTGGTATGAACGTGGGAGGTGGAGGTGGGGGTGGGCAGGGCAGGGGGAGAATAACGGGAGGTAAATGTGGATAACTGTAATGAACAACAATAAAAAATTCAAATAAAAAGATTGCAAGGCAAAGCAGCAAATGATGATGTAGAAGCTGCAATAAGTGATCCACAAGATCTATTCAAGACAATTAATGAAAGTGGCTACACTAAACAACAGATTTGCAATGTAGATGAAATGTCCTTACATTGGAAGAAGATGCCATCTCCAATTTCATAACTAGAGAAAAGTCAGTGCCTGGCTTCAAAGCTGTAAAGGACAGGGTGACTCTCTTGTTAGGAACTAATGCAGCTATTGCCTTTAAGTTGAAGCCAGAGCTCATTTACCATTTGGAAAATCCTAGGGCACTTCAGAATTATGTGAAATCAACTTTGCCTCTGCTCTATAAAAAGAACAACAAAGTCTGAATGAAAGCACATCTGTTTACAACATGGTTCACTGAATAATTTAAGCCCATTGTTGAGACCTATTGCTCAGATTTTTTTTAAAAAAGATTCCTTTCAACTCATTGACAATGACCTGGTCACCCTATGTATATAGCTCTGTGTATGTGTGTGAGACAGACAGGAAGAGAGACAGAGAGAGAAATGAAGAGAGAGAGTTTTATGTATGATTTTGCTTGATTTCAGAGAGTATTTGAGATGGTTTATAAGAAATACAGTTCAATAGAGGTGTACCTTGGAGATGTTGCTGGTTTGGTTCTGGACTACCATAATAATGTGAATATCGCCATAAAGCAAGTCACACAAATATTTTTGGGTTTCCAGTGTATATCAAAGTCACATGTACACTACACTGTAGTCTCTTAAGTGTGCAATAGCATTATGTCTAAAAATGTACATAAATTTAATTAAAGATTCCACTCATTGACAATGACCTGGTCACCCTACGCATAGCTCTGATGAACATGTATGATAAGATTAATGTTGTTTTCATGCCTGCTAACACAACATCCATTCTGCAAACCATGCAACAAGGAGTAATTTAGACTTTTAAGTCTTATTACCTAAGAAATACATTTTGTAAGGCTATCGCTGCCACAGATTGTGATTCTGCTGATGGATCTGGGAAAAGTAAACTGAAAACCTTCTGGAAAGAATTCACTATTCTAGAATCAATTAAGAATATTAGTGATTCATGGGAAGGGGTCAAAATATGAACATTAACAGGAATTTGGAAGAAGTTGATCCCAACCCTCACGGATAGCTTTGAGGAGCTTGAGACTTCAATGGCAGAAGTAAATGCAGATGTGCTAGGAATAGCAAGAATTCGAATTAGAAGTGGAGGCCGAAGACGTGACTGAACTGCTGCAATCTCATGATGAAACTTGAATAAATGAGGAGTTGCTTCTGATGAATGAGCAAAGAAAGTAGTTTCTTGAGATGGAATCTACCCCTGGTAAAGATGATGTGAAGACTGTTGAAATGATAACGAAGGACATTACATAAACTTAATTGAAAAACTAGTTGCAGGGCTTGTGAGGATTGACTCTAATTTTGAAAGTAGTTTTACTATTTGTAAAATGCAATCAAAGAACATTGCTGCATGCTACAGAGAAATTGTTTGTAAGAGGAAGAGTTGATTGATGTGGCAAACTTCATTGTTGTTCTATTTTAAGAAACTGCCACAGTCACTCCAACATTCAGCAACCACCACCCTGGTCAGTCAGCAGCCATCAACTTCCAGGTGAGACCCTCCAACAGCAAAATGATTACCACCCACTGAAGGCTCAAATGATAGCATGTTTTTAGCAATAAAATATTGTAATTAAGTTTGTGTACATTTTTAGACATAATGCTATTGCACACTTAATAGACTACAGTACAGTGTGAACGTAATTTTGGTATGCACTGGAAAACCAAAAACATTCATGTGACTTGCTTTATGGCGATACTCACTTTATTATGGTGGTCCAGAACCAAACCAGCAACATTTCCAAAGTATGCCTCTATTGAATTGTATTTCTTGTCTATGGCCATACCACCCTGAACACGTCTGATCTGGTCTGAATTGTATTTCTTATAAACCATCTCAAATATTCTCTGAAATGAATCAAATCACACGTAAAACTCTCTCTCTCTCTCTCTCTCTCTCCCTCCCCCCCCCCCCCCCCCCCCCCCCCCTCACACACACAGCAGGACATCAAGTACACACATAGATGCTAAAATCTAGCAGCAACATCAGTTATATAGAATGTCTTCACCACAATTCAGAAAACATCTCTATTATGTACAAAAGACAAATTAGGCTTAGCTCCACATGTATCTCATTTTCAACTTCTTTATTATCAGCAAGAATATTAAATAGTCTTTGGAAATCACATAAAAGAATTTAAAATTCTATTAGAATTTAAAATTCTAATAAAGTACTAAAAGACTTATCTCAAGATTGCAAGTGCCCACCAGAACTTCAGAAATGCTGCTAAAGACAAATGACAGCATTCACCAAAAGAGAAATTACAGGAAGGGAAAAAATCTTGTATTTCCTCCTCAAAATTATAGATGAGGGAGACTATGAAAGGAATGGTATTAAAACAATATGGCCCAAGAAAGCAGCAGCACCAAGACAGGCCTTACTATGGAATGAGGTAATGATTAGCTCTCTTGATGAAATAGTCAAGGTAGGGAAACACAGAGGCCCTGCCCTGAAGGAACTGACCTGAATATTTCCAGGCCAAACTTGTTTAAAGAAGATAGTCTTGAAGGAACTGGGAAGAGACCAGCAAGGGGGAGGGGCCAATAGCACCCTTTGTATTAGAAATAAACCTTGTGAAAGCATATAAGAAATACAGATGTCCCTATTGTCTTTTCCACATTACAGAAAGAAGCACCAAGCACTATTTTAGAGCAGCCCTCTGCACCCAGGGGCTGCTGACTACTTAAGATGAATATTGATAAAGCAAGAATTACAGGTTAGGGATTATTTTAAAAGCATGCAAAACTTTTTAGCTAATAATAAGCACACCTGTCATTAGTAGTAAAAATTTAAAGCATGCCAGGCATGACCAGAAATCTTTAGAGAGTTTTAGAGTGTTTTAGAGTGTTTTCCTCCTATTCAAGACAATGTGAATGTGGGAGTTCATTTTAGCTTTCTATCTCCCCATTCTGCAAAGATCTATTTACTTTTCTGTTAGTCCAGTGGCTAGTATAGACACTTATATTGGCAGAACGGTATTAAATATCTGTTAAATTGAATTAAGTCCTACCACAATACTCCTAATCTCTGTGGTTTTTAATTCATTCCTTTTAGTCCCCAACATCTAATCAGTTTCCAAATTATAACTTTTATTTTTGCAAGGTCTCTACCATCAGTCCTCTCCTTTCTACCCCTTCTGCCCTAGTTCAGAATTCTCACTACTACTTCCACTGACTAATACAATAGCCTCCTAGCTGGTATTCTCCACCTTCAGTCTTTCCCCAACTTCAATCCATCCTACACACTAACCAGTTATTCTTCAAAGCATAGATCTGGTCATGTCACTCATGTCTTCAAAGAACTTTAGTAACTCCAATTTACAGAATAACACTGAAGCCTTAAACCGGCTTCAAAAGCCCATACAATAAGGGCCTAGCCTACTACCTTCAATACATTGCCTACGTTATCTCACACTATGTTCCCACTGTCACATCACAGCCTTATACCCTAGCAATATTGGATCCTCCCTTCCTCCAAAAGTACTTCCATGCCTTTGCTTGTACTGTTCCTATCCACCATAAGTAAGGTCCTTTCATCTCTGTGAAAATATTATAGACTCCCCAAGGCCCTGATCAAATTCCACCTCTTTCACAGGGCCTTACCAGACTGATCCCTAAACCACAAACATAACTACCTCATTGTCGCTCATCTTATGACTTGTATAATAACAATTTCTGCATATGTCTATCTTGATTATCTGAATGTAAACCCATGGGGGTGGGGCAGACTACCTGCCTTGTACCCAATAAACACTGGATGAACTAAACCAATTCCTACTATGACAAAATTTCACACTAGGGGAAAAAACTAAAAATTAAATGTGAAACACTTCATTAGCCAGTAATAAGAAATGAAATTGTCTCTTCTTATCCCCCAAAGTATTCCTAACTATAAGCTCATATTTACCCCTGAATCACCCTATCTGTGATTATAAATATGATCACTATGCTCAGATGAAACGATCATATTTAGGAAAAAGATCTTAAAAACTGCTCATAATAGGGAAAGCTACTTTTTTCTCTCTTTTAGCTATGGCAGTGGCTATCTAAACCCTAAGGTTTTAATACAGGTGACAACAATCCAGAGTTTAGGGGTACAGAAAGGGGCATGATGATGACTGTAGGAAAAGGGAAGAAGCTGTATTAAAGCCAGTACAACATTAAAAAAATGACAAATCTTTTAAGATGTTTTTTCTCCCATTTACAGATGAAGAAACTGAGGCTCAGGGAGATTAGGTAACTTGCAGTGGGTCACATGGCTAGTATGAATGCAGCTGAGATTGGAAACCAGATTAACCACTCCAAAGCCCATGTTATTTTCTCGATTACTACAGGGTGTTATGAAAGTAATTAAAACTAGCAGTTTTTTTCTAATTTGCCATATATTTGCAATCCTGGTTAAATTTTTAAAGCATGTGGCCTTAATCCCATACTGTTTTGTTTTTCAGTGAACTATATTACACTCAAAACTAACTTACTTAGACAGAAGTAATGTTGATAAATAAATATCAAAGTACCAATTATAATTTAATACACAATATAATATATATGATATATTAAATTTTAAAACTCTACTATTAATTCATCCATCAAGAAACAAACACTCTCACAAAAAAAAAAAAACAACGCATAACTGACTGCACAAGCTGTCATGAAAATGGCACTAACTCATGAAAAGTTCACTTTACTAAAACATGTTGTTCTTTTATGACCCTCACCAAGATAGCCAATACCCATCATACCTCGAGTAACACCTCTTCCATGATCCTGACAGAATCAGGCAAGAGCTAAAATTGTGAGTGCCTGAGAGGCGATGCCCTTCGAAGTCCCAATTCCCAGTAGACCTACCTGAGACAGTCCCTGCAAGACCTTCATATTTATCCTATTTCCTTTCTCCCTAAAACCTTTTCCCCAGTAGCCAACAGAGTCCATATTTCCCTCTTTCAGGTCCATTCTCCACCTCTCACTACAACCAAGCTAGTTCTTGTTTGAAACCTCCAACACATTTTCCCATAGGCCAATTTTACAGTGTTTAGGCTCTTCATCATTATACATTGTTATTGTGCACTGGCCTGAAAATGTAACTATCCGTAATAATTCTTCCTATGGGAAAACATGTTAAGAGTCTCAAACAACCAATTTTCACACTTCTGAACGATGATTCAAAAGTTAACAATGACCCACGAAACAAGACAGGTAAAAGATACTGAAGAACACTCCACAATATGATAGTGTATCTAATCTTTAATTTCATCATAATTTTAACACACTAGAAATCAACAGAAATTATCTCATTCACCATTAAATGTAATAGATTCTTAATTACATTTTCTTTAAGGATTCTAACATAATTTCAAAATACAAGGTCTAGCACAAATAATGCCCATTTTATTACAAACTCTTTTCTTACAAAATCATAAGCATGTAATTCTGTAACATAACAATATCACACTCAAGCACACCATATGACATCTTAGGTGAAATGCTCAAACTTAAACTATAAATTACTACACCCATATTATTACCCTACCAACCACACTCAAGCAGGCCTTACTTCTGCCAGACCCTGTATATGTTCTACAATGAAAGTGCCCTCAGTCCTAAAAACTATCACAATTGAGGGCTGCAAAGCTTATGCTCAAAGGTTAATGTTTCTAAAGCCAACATCAACAAATATGTAATTAAATATAAATTCTGGGAAGTAAAATTGTTTCCTTTTTATCAAAAGAATACAATTATAAACGAACAAAAAAAATCTCTTGTAAGTACTAAGCAGGTCTGGTGATATGTAGCATTTAGTTTTCACCTAGAATGTTTTAACTAAGTTACTTTTAGGGTTAAATACAACCAATCATTAGCTATTTTAGACAAAGAAGGCAGAAATACTATCTTCACATTATGTTTACCTTTCGTTTTACTTCGTAGGGATTAACAATTTCCACTTGAGCATTTTTCCAAATTGCTGAGGTAGAAAGACCCATTGTTTAAATCTCTATAATACCTAAAACATACTGCGAACAATAAAAAACCATATGTGGTAATTACCATACAAAACATTTCTACACTGAAAGTTAACAAAACGAATGAAGTAATAGGCATGCGAAAGGCTCCGCACCTCCCATCCCATCCTTATATCCATGCATTCAACTGTTTTTATAAATGAGATGCCTGGGTCTATGTCAACAGATTACACACATGAATAAAACAAAATTCCTCTCTTCTTAAATGGTCTTGCTAGAAAATTCTTGCAAGCATAAAACATTCCCATAATCCAAGAAGAAATGAACTCCTCTTCATCTGTCCTGTTCTGAAGAGATTTAGAATATTAAAGTGTACTCTGGAATCGCTTAATTTTGGATTAAAAGATTTCTTATAAATACAGAAGGCTCAACTTTTGACTCCTGAATGTGTTTCCACTACATTTGTTGTTAAATGTTATCCTAGCAGGCACTTTTAACCCCAGTCCAGCTGAAAATGTAAAAGGAAAAAAGAGCGAGTTAAGCAAACAAGAGTCCAAAGTATGTTGTTAAGGATCCAGTAACAGTTAAAGACAAATCTTCACCTTGAGACATTGAGGATTTTGAGTTCTACCTCAAAATACCCTACTGGGATTCAGTTTGGCATTCAAGTATTTTTAGGAAGTCTATGGTGGCCTCTACTGGAGTACTCAGCTGTCAATCGATCAAGTTGTCAGGAAAGGACCAGACTTTCTGTCCCAAAAGTCTCGTTATTGTGTTTAAATGCTGCCTGCTTTTAATAGTAACAACAAACAACAATAAAGCAAAGTACCTGCGCACGTCTAAGTTCTTATTTGCACAGTTGATCAAAGTTGAGCCAGAACAGTTTTAGAGGAAGAGCGGGAAGAGAGGAGAACCAAACTATCATGGTTCAACTTCGCTGTCTTTAGCAAAGACACGTCTAATAAGGGCTGGGGTTTAGTTTGCGTCTTTTATGGACCAACGGGGGCGGGGACAATAGTTGTGAAAGGCAGAAAGAAGAGGCGGAGGGAGGAGGGCGGCACAATGAGGGGACCACAGAAGAGGGAAGAGAACATCACCTGAATGTTGATGAAGAAATCTGGCGTGCATTTCATCTGCATCTGGGTTGCTACAAAGAACTACAAGAAGCCGCAGAGAAAGGAGAAAGCTTACTAACTAAGGAGCACTCATCCCTAGGTGCAAACGTCCCCAGAGTTACTTTAGTCACCTGGGTGTGTTTTTCTTGCGCCGGGTCCCGAAAGCGCCCAGGATTCAATAGCGAGCGGGAGTTAGGAGCTGTCCCCTAAAGTGCTGCCAGCGAGAAAACCGGGAGCAGCGGAGAAAGAGGGACAAGCGGACCCCAGCCCGACATCTGACGCTTCCCCCAGTCCCACTCTAGGTCGAAAAGCGCAGAAACTTAGTCTCAACTCCGCCGGAGCCCGCGAGGCAGGCACTCTCTCCCCACGCCCGAGCCAGCTATCTGGGAGAAAGCACACTCCGGGCAGTGCTTGTTCCACCGCCCTGCAACCTCCAGGGGGCTTGCCTGGGCACCCCGCTCCCCAGCGTGGGCCCACGCCCCTTCTTTCTGCAGCCCCAGCCAGGGTGTGGAGGGAACGGGGGGTGGCTCCAGCCGCCGCTGGCCACCACACTAACCTCGCCGCTGGTCGCACTGCCACCGAACACCTCCATGTCTTCGTCCCAAGGCTCCTCCTGAGGAGCGAATGGTAGCATCGCCCCTTCAGGAGCACTCGAACGGGAGCTGCCAACCTCCAGCACCGCCGCGCATCCTGTCTTTGGAGGTTGCCCGCCACCGCCGCCGAGACTCCCAGCCCCGCCTTCAGCGACCGCTGCCCTGGCCACAGTGTCCCCCACAGGCTGGGAGCAGGAGGTCACCCCCGCCGCAGGCTGCTGCTCCCCATAGAGAAGACAACTCTATGCTGTCTCTCCGGTAGCTGCCGCTGGGCTCCGCTCAGCCCCGCCGCCGCCGCCGCCGCGACTGTTGCCTGGCTCTGACTACCCCCCGCCCCCACCCTGCTTCCCTGGGCCCCCTCCCCGCTCCGGGCTCTGTCAATATGGCGGCAGCGGCGGCGTTACCTGTGCGGCGCCTGGAACCCCCCACAGCGGCGGCACAGCGGCGTCACCCGAACGTCAATGGAGATTCCCCAGCCTGTGGTGATGGGGGTGTGGGAAAGAAGGGAGGGGGTGGCAGCGGAGGACCTCGTGGTGGGGGGCGGGAAAGAGGGGAGGGGGGCGTGCTGGGCGGGGGAGGCGGGAGAGGAGTAGTAAAAGCTAGCGCTAGCGCCTGGGTAAACCTGCCCACTCCACGGAGCATGCGCGGCACTGTTCACACATGCTCAGCAGGCCTTCTCAAGTCTACGAAGCAGCCTTGCGGGCGGGAGGACACCCAAAAAAGATGCGGAAACTTGGGGACCCTTCTAAACGTCGGAGGAATCCGTGTCAGGGGAGGACTCCATGAATAGCCGCTTGCAAGGCTCACAAAAGCAGGTGACCTATACACCGAACCACGCCCATTTTAATACTTAGTCACAAATAAGAGGGCGAGGATTTTAGTCCATTATACATTAGCCTCCAAGAAGCAGGAGACAGGAAAAAAATGCATTTAAAACGAATTAGTGTATCTGTCGTCCCTAATTTCCCTCCCCTCCTACTTGACCCTCTCAGGCTTTTTCTGCTGTTTGCCTTTGTACTGTGTGAACACTAGAAACATTATGTTGTTTCCAGTGTTCACACACACACACAAACACACATACATCACTTACTAGACTTACAGCAATAAAGGTAAAATATACATGGGTGGGCAAAAGTAGGTTTACGGTTCCCAGAACATAAAACACTTAGTTTATTTTTGTATTATTATTTATTAATGATTGTATTATCTTTCATTCAAACAACTGTAAACCTACTTTTGCCCACCCTGTAGAAGATAACCTCATCCCAGCCCCGCTTTACTGCTTTGCTACTCGAAGTCACTTTGTACTAGGTGCTAGTGATATAACTGGGATAAAGTACATTCTCATACATGGGACATGATCAAGATCCTTCTCATCAAAACACTTTAGAACCCAAGGTAAAGTTATACCTTTGACACTTCAAACACACTTAAAAGGAAATGGTGACAGCGGCTAAAGCGGCTCAGTACCTTGGACAGTTTTCTAATTGTGGAGGTACAACACAGCACTCCCTACCTGAAGTTGTTGTGTTGTGCTCGCAGAAAACAATGAAGTGTGCCTTCCATTTATTTCACCATCTGGCTTCCATCGGACTACAGAGATTGGCGCCATGAATTGCAAACAAGGATCACTAATAGTGCCCTCCCAATTACTCTGTGTAAAATCCCAGGGAGAAAGCTTTATGAATATGATTCTGTAAAACTGAAGGATTCCAGAATAGTGAGTGAATGGGGCTATAAATAGTGAAAATATGTGGGTATGCGTGCACACGTGCATGAAGTTATATTTGGCCAAAATGACAGTGTTCTTAACTAAGGCCAACCTTTTTGAGCATTGGATTGCATCCCTTCTTGCCTATACAAAGGCTTTGTCCTTCAATCACACCTTCTTCTGTTTCACAGCAACTGTTTTCATCCCTCCACTGCACTTCTCCATCAGCAAAAAACATGATGTTACTGATTTCAACTTACTGGTGCAGTTCATGACTCTGTCTCTCTTGTTCATTTCCCTCCTACATCACTGGCCATTTCTTCTCAGTGTTCTTTGCTGGATCGTCCCTCATCTTCCCAATCCCTCAAAGTTATTGACTTCAAGGCTCAGTCCTCCACCTCTATTTCCTGCAACATCCTATATGGGGTATCCCCATACCCCATCCAGTTCCACTGCTTTAAATCACATGTGTATGCTCAAGACTCTTACATTTTATGTTCAACTACAAACTCTTAAAATCAATACTTGTATATGCAACTTACTTATTCTACTTGGAGATTAACAGGTATGTCAAACTTAACCTATTCCAAACCAAATTATTGGTTCAATCCCAACCAACCTGACCTTCAGATTTCTCCAGGGAAATTAATGACCTCCACCATCCACCTAGTTTACTGCTCAAATGTCACTTCCAAATCCTTCTATAACCACACTTTCTAAAACCATCTTCATACTCTCTAGCCTCATCCTGCTTTTTCTTCATAACACCAATCAACATGTGGTTATGATAGTTTTAATTTATTCCCCATAGCATCTAGCATAATGCCCAGAACATCATGGGACTCAGTAAATATTTTCTGAATGAACGAATTTGCTCTTTTGTTTGTACATTTAACAAATATACCACATCACCTATTTTAGGAAGTTTACTCATTGTGAATGTATTACTTTGCTTCTATATAAATGTTAACCTTTATCTATGTCATTCATTCAACATTCCCCTTAGCATATATGCATGCACACATCTCTCATTAAAAAATTATTAAAAATGCCTTTGATTTCTGGATATTGACTTTGTATCCCGCTGTTTTGCCAAATTCATTTATTAGGTTGAGCAGTTTTTGGGTAGAGTCTATAGGATTTTCCATGTACACTATCATATCGTCTGCAAACAGTGACAGTTTTATTTCCTCCTTTCTGATTTGGATGCCTTTTATTTCCTTTTCTTGTTTTATTGCTGTGGCTAAAACTTCCAAAACTATAGTGAATAGAAGTGGTGAAAGTGGACAACCTTGTCTTGTTCATGATCTTAGTGGAAAAGCTTTTAGTTTTTGTCCATTGAGTATGATGTTGGCTGTAGGTCTCTCATATATGGCCTTTATTATGTTGAGGAATGCTCCCTCAATTCCCACTTTGCTGAGTGTTTTTATCATAAATGGGTGCTGTACCTTGTCAAATGCTTTTTCCGCATCTATTGATATGATCATGTGATTTTTGTCCTTGCTTTTGTTTATGTGATGTATTACATTTACTGATTTGCGAATGTTGAACCATCCTTGCATCCCTGGGATGAATCCCACTTGGTCATGGTGTATGATCTTT
>PVKM010043141.1:0-12599 GCA_004027735.1 Carollia perspicillata
GCCAGGATCGGGTCCTACAGTTCCGTGGTGCACAGTTTGAAAACCCATGCCTCGACTTTACAGAGCAGGAGACAAAAGCTTAGAGATCAAGCAATTTGTCACAGATACAGTTGGTCCACTGCAGAGCTCCCACCACAGCTCAGCTTTCCTGATTTCCACACCCTCCCGCCTCCCCTTTCAGTGTGGTGAACGGCTCTGTTTCCAGTGGGGTACCCATGCACCATCCAAGTTCCAGTCTGGGAGAAAGTCAGTCTTTAGGGATACACACAGCTTCAACAACATCCTCTACTGCGTGGCAAGGCATCCGGATACTCTGATTTTAAAATGTCAGGTATCTACATACTTGCAGTTCTTTCCTCTAACTGACACAAGACTATCTTCAGTGAATTCACAACACCCAAAGAAATGTGAACTTTGAAGCTCGCTTACCCATTTAGGCAACACACACATGTCTCCTTGCCCGGACTTCTGGTCAGCAGAAATGTGGGCGGATGAGTGTCAGTGACGCCCACAGGCACCTACTCCTCCTCTGCCCTCGACTTTCGTATCTAACGTGCCGATAAGGTGATATATCCTTATGGGCCCTTAGAAGACATACAGACATTTCATTTTTTTTTCCAAAGAAAAGTCTTGCTATAAATCCAAGTTTGGGCTAATGTATAAGTAGGACTAGAGAGAGGTTTAATAATTTTTATTTGAAGGGCTGGAACAACTTTGAGAAAAAACAGTCCTCAGTTTGCATTTTGGGGTTCCTTGCTGGATGACTCACCCCTCTGGCCCCGGACCAATAATCAGCACTGCCCTGATGACACGGCCTCTGCCCTAGGGGTTAGAAAGCCCTAACCAAGAGTCCTGCTGTCACTCAACATTCCACGCTCACACCGAGAGTCGTGGGACTCCTCGGAGGCACGACAGGGGAAAGGCGGGGGGTGGAGGACGAACGCTTCGGTACTTTTTGCTTTCACATTTACTCCTTTGCTTTTCACAGTCTGTCTGCAGGATTAGTAACGTGTTTTCGGTGAACAAAAAGACCCATGAAACCTTAATCTGAGAACCTGGATAAAACCAAAAGTCTTCTGAAGCTTTTAAAAAATATATAAAAATCATTTGTCAAAGGCTTTTCGTAAACTGTGACTCATTTCCTTGGTGGAAAAAGCCGTGCCAGTAGATCTGATCCCACCAGAAGCATAGGGTGCTGGTTCCCTGGGCTTGCTGCCGACGAGAAGGCCCAGGTATCTGAAGTTGGGGGGTGGGGGTGAAGGGGTGAGGGAGAGAGAAGGGGACCTGTACATTATGATGACCGAGCACGCACTCATGTCAAACTTGCCTTTTACCCAGATACAAAGCTAATATTTGCTCCCCAGGAGAAGGGAAGCACAAGACAGCTGAAGTCACCTACAGCCAACAGTGCCAATCTCCCTTCCACTAACTCCTCCACTCAGCAATCTCCATTTCATTCATTCCACAGTTCGATAACTCACTGCGTGGAGCCGTTGGATTCTGTCGAAGTTTTCAGAATACACGGCACAGCTTTGATGCCTAACAACCCTGTAGACTGAATATGTTCCAAGGAATACTAGTTCAGAAAATGTCAGATTATAGAAATACGTGCAATATGAGGAAGAAAAAGTCATCTTACACCAGCGCATCAGAAATCACTCAACCACTTCAGTGAGAATGTAAAACCGTGAGCACAATGTGAGAAAGAGAACACCACCCCACCCACAGCAAACTCAAGATTTTTCTCAGTCTGTTTACCGGTTAAGACTTGGCTTCTCATTTTGTAAAGTAATCAGTCAGTAACTTAGTCACCTGTGAATTTTATGGTCACTCTTTGATTATGTAAAAAATTCATCCAATTATTTAAGCTGTTTGGGTATGAGAGTTATTATAATGAAAGTATGAAGCTTTAAGAGAATTTATCAAGAAAATTATTCATTCTTAGAAGGCAAAAAAGAAAAAGAAACTTCATTTGCCCACAGTAACTAAGACACAGTCTCTGCCAGCAAAAAGTAGTGTTCATCATCCCAAATGGTGGGGAGGGGCTGTGAATGGTGGAGAGGGGGAAAACACTGATGAAATGAGAAGAAAAACAAAAAAGAGGTATTTATATTTTAAAAAATATTTCTCTCCCACAGGGCTTATTACACCCAACATCAAATCAAAGAGCAACGGTCTCTCACCAGCCTCTTCTGAAGAAGCAAAGGCCCGTCTCAGACAGCGCTGTGTTGCCCTGCCTACCGCGTGAGAGTCCTAGTTAGAAAAAGAATTCGTGCCATCACAAATCACGTCTGCTTCTATTGAAAAGCGACTTTTTTCTTTAGTTTTTGATAAGACTTTATTTTAATAAACAAAGAAATGCGGTCAATTGCTTCTTTTCTTGGTCTGTGGTTCCCCGGCCTTGCCCAGCTAAGATTTCTACTTTTTTTCTGTCGCCCAGAGGTAAAGGCACACAGTTAGGCCACTAATGTAGCCCAGGTATATTTAATTACTTCAGTGTCTCCGAATGGCCTCAGAGGCAGGCAGGAAAACCAAATGCAGCCCTGCAGAAACCCTCCCAGCTCTTTTCATTCTTTCTTGCTCTCGCCAGCATGCACTCTGCTTCCACGGAAAGAATCTGTCCTAATCGTACAACCAAGTCTCCCTTTGTTGAATTGAAGGAAACAAAAGTTTAAAGGTATGTTAACTAGAATGTACCTTAGAAAAATTCCAAAGTATGGTTGCCTCTCATGCACCCCCTACTGGGGACCCGTCCCACAACCCAGGCACGAGCCCCGACTGGGAATTGAACCAGCGATGCTTTGGTTTGCAAGTTGGCACTCGATCCAGTGAGCCACAACAGCCAGGGCAAATTCCAAAGTACGAAAAAAAATCCTTAAGCAGCCTTGCATATAAAGCAGAAAACTTACTCAAGTCAGCAGCATTTCTCAAAACTCAGAGTCCACCCACATGGCAAGCTATACAAGAAATGCAATCTGCAAAAATCCTTACTTTCGCGACTAATATTGCCAAGCACCTGCAAGATCTTAAAAAAATGATACCCAGTTCTCTTCTGAGAAAGTACAGTCCTTTCCAGCAGATGCATTAAAGTGAGACGAGAACCTTACGGCTGAAGAGGTAGAAAAAGTCAGGACCACCGAACATGTATCTTCCAAATAATCAATGCCCAAAAGTTTAAAACTTTTCTTTAGAGCCAAGAAACACTTCAACTCTGTGACTGAGTTGATCAATAATTGCCTTTAAGCAAAATAAATTCTTAAGCACTAACTAGGACAGATACTACGCATGTATAAAATGCTAGCGAGCACACTAATTTGGAAACCGAGTCATCTGCCCTATTGACCGGGAGCTTGTTTCTTAACTACTCGTCAGCAGTCTGTGTCTGGATCCCAGACTGACGGAGCTGGGCTGCGCAGCGCAGCGCACACCATGTCCTACCCCAGTCCTGTCTGCCCGTC
Source organism: Carollia perspicillata (assembly GCA_004027735.1). Taxonomy (NCBI): domain Eukaryota; kingdom Metazoa; phylum Chordata; class Mammalia; order Chiroptera; family Phyllostomidae; genus Carollia; species Carollia perspicillata. The sequence goes on from PVKM010043141.1 coordinate 3,459, forward strand.
ACAACTCTATGTCCTCTTCTGACTCTCTCTTGCCAAGCTTAGCAATTCTGCCATCTCTCAATCAATGGCCCTCTATTTCTACTGTTTAAATATTATCTCAATGAACTACAAATAACCAGTTATGTCCTTTGGTTTTAATTTTGCTATACCAGATATCGTATTAGCTCAGACAGGAGGCCACTGGCTGATACTTGGAATTTTTCATCACGACATTTATTTGTCATGATATTTCCTTTGTAATCCCAAACTAAGAAAAGATAACTATTTATTTATGCCCTGCTTTATTTCAAAAAAAAATTTGAGGTTGATTTTACAAACACACATAATAAAATAGTTATGGAGACAGGAAATGGGACAAAGGGGAAAGAAAAGCAGGAACGCTCAGATGAAATACGAGAGAGGCCTAATTTAAAGCTCAGTTTGTCAGGCCCACACACGTGTGAGATCAGGTTCCAAGCTTCTCGGCTTCCTAGCCGTCCAGGGAAAGAGGGAGACGCACATATGATTAGTGGCTGAAATAGACTACGGCCTGCTGGTCAAAGCCAGCCCACCATCTGTTTCTGCAAATAAAATTCTATAGGAACACAGCCATACCTAATTATTTACATGTTATTTATGGCTGCTTATACGGTACAACAGCAAAGTTGAGTAATCATGACAGGCCTGCAAAGCCTAAAATAGTTACTATCTGGCCTTTACCGAAAGAAAAGTTTGCAGATGCCTGTGGCCTAATTCTGTGCCTCTGACAGAGAAGCACAGCAGCTTCCAAGGGTAAGCACGTTCTTTCTATGGTTCTGAAATGAAAGAGAACTTCCTACTATAAAGAGTTTACTATGTCATCTCTTGAAAAAGCAACCTTAGCTTCAGTTTTTACTGTAAATATAGCAACAGGTTTCACAGAGTCAATGGCATGATATCACAACACTAGTAGTAAAATGAGTAGTAGTGAAAATCCTTCCAGTAAGGCCGAGATGATTCAGTTCAGGTCTGACCGAATTCGGGGGGAATCTGTGGAGACGCAGAGTGTCAGCTGTGTGCAGCCCTTCCCCGCCCACTTTCCTTATCCCAGGTAGACATGGCTCATGGATCAAGGTGTTCTCTCCAGCTGAGCCCCGATGGGTCCTCTGGAGTCTTCTTTGAGTTCCCTGGCAGCCTCAATCTATCATTAGCAGACGGCATGCAAGACAAAACCAATATGTCATCTTTGCTTTAAGGCAATTTTCCATTAACATGCTTTCCACCAAGTCTGATAAGAACACATGTGCTGAGACTGAGGTTATACTCTGCTACGTTCTTGAAGCACAGCTAGCTACTCTGTTCTGGCAGCATGCACAGCTATCCCCTTAAGGCCATCCACCAGGAAGCACTGGACTGACATCCTCCTGTGAGAACCAGAAGCCCTACAAGGGTGGCTGCCTGAAGAGAAGACCGCGTCACACCTGCACATATGGAGGGTAAGAGTGTCTGAGAGCAGGGCCCGGAGTCGCCTCCAAAAAGGGTGAAGAGCCTGCTCCTCTGCACAGGCCAGCGGGTGGGCAGGGCCAAAACATGGGGCACAGGCCTTTCATTTGGAAATGTTCATGCCCAATCCTCATCTTGTTCAAAGAAACAAAACCTCCCAACGGCCATGACACAGACCCACTGACCTTGAACACTTATATTTCTAAAGAAGCCCCCTAAACAACAAGGGGTCCAAAATAAATGAAAATAAACTGGCAACAGTTCAGCATTGGGGGAGGATGACAAAACCCAACTATGGATTTAGAGAATACGCACATAGCCTTTCTCCCAGCCCGTTTCTTCTTGTGACTCTGAAACTACGTTACAAAATGATTGCATGTCTATGCTATATAACAGGGGGACAAAAATTCCTGTTATCCAAAAGGGTTGTCAAGTTTTTAATAAGTGAACCTAAGAGAATCAGACCCATCTTTGACCAGAATCGTCAAACCAGAATCAGAATCGTCTTTGACCTCGCTGGGAATTGCTACTTGACCTATAACCAACTCCTACCCATGTTGTCAAAGGGAAAGAAAAAGACAAAACATATTACAAATCATCTTATATTATTCCTAACAGTTTTTCCATCAAGTGACTAGAAAGTATAAAACTAAAAAATGAGTAAAAACTTTCACGCCTAAAACTGTCCTTCTTAGGGGTTTGTGGCTGTGTTCTAGAAAATACCAACCACGAAGACATAAAACATAACCGTACTCGACAGGGGAGTTAGTACAGCCAACAGACATAATGAGTTAATGAAGGAAATTTCTCTTCACTCTGAAAAGAGCAAATACTAACAAACACTGCCATTTACTCTTCTAGTACCACGGCAAAGGGTTCACGTCCAGATGACTTAAGGCCATACCTAGGCACAAGAGAATGTGGGTAATTTGGACCCTGCAAAGCCTTATAGAGAAAAAAAAAAAAACATAAGAGTCCATTAAGACATTGACCCCAGACCAGTGGCAGCAGGCAGCTGGTATGCTCTTCCTGGAACCAAGTACAGGGATGCCCGATTACATGTCGGACTTGAAGGCGCACAGGTCGTCAACACAGACGATTCTGAAGGACAGCAGAAGCCCCCCCGTCTCAGCTGTGGGCCGGTCCCTGCCTCTCCAGGCCAGCGTGCCACCTTCCGTGCCCTTCGATGTGCGCTCGGCCCAAGCCAGAGACTGGAATAGACCGGGTGTCGGATGACATCACCTTAGAAAGCTTTTCCACAACAGGTGAGGCCATTAACGTCGTGCTCCTAAAAGACTGCCGATCCCAACACACAGCCCAGACAGCCCCCTTCCCAAAGCTCTTTCGCTCATTTCTTCAAGACTAGTTTGTGAAGGCTCCTACTTACGTAATGCGTACAAGGTGAGAATTATTCCAGCCAGGCAAAATCCTTCAAAAAACCTGAGTGTGCTGAACATTGTCACATTCACTGACAGTGCCACGGTCAGTCCAAAGATCAGAATGAAGGTGATGGAACAGAGCAGCACAGGCCGCCGGCCAACCCTGCACACAGAGAAGGAAAAAGTTAGGGGTCATCGTTGAACAGGGCCCTCACGCTAGACGCTAAAACCCAGCACCCAGCGGGTGTTCCAGAGATGCTGAATGAGTCGGGCTAAACGTCTCCCCACGACTGAGACCCATTGGGCATATTTGGGGATAGAAAAGCCCTCAGGGGAAACTTAGTCCAACCCCCTCATTTTGTCGCTAAGGGGGCATAGATTAAAGAGCTACTACATAATAGAATTGAAATAGGAACCCAATTCCTACTGGTAAGTCTATTTTTAAATATATAGGACGATAATTCAAGCCAAGAGTAACAAAATCAATAACAACTCCCCAAACACAAACCTTGACACGCCCAGCATAAAACGTCTTGAGAAATTACTGACCTTTGGAACTAGCTCCAAAGTCAACACAGACACGGAGTGAAGCAGCTTCATACTGTTTGTCAAGGGCTGGTATCTAGTCAGGTACCTGGCCTCACATACAGCCTGTCAGAGCCAGGGCCACGCCAGCTGCCATTTGTTTCAGCTTTACGATGAGCAGTCATTTTTTAACAGATCACAGACTTAACAAAGATAGTTCGAACTTGAAAGAATAACTATGCACCTGAAAGGGAAGCCCGCCAGGCAACAAAGGGTTGGAAGGAGCCCAGCCCACCGTGTTTCTGGAAAAAGCAGTGCGCAGACCAGGTTGGCCGGATTCAGAGCCAGGCAAGACCAGCTACGCTACGGTGATGTGCTCCTGGGCGTGGCCGAGAGGACGGCAGGGGTGGTCCATGGGAATGGACAGTAACCAGCTGTTCACCCTCCTGACCTTCCAGATTTTCCTCCATCAACTCAGTAAGGGGGAAACATCTCCACTATACAAATTAACATGCCACCACTAACTTAAACTAGAAAAACAGCTCACAGAGAAACTGGAGAGAAATTCTATTTGCCAAAGGAAGAAAAGCCATGCCTGGTAGCGCAAACACCCCAAAGGTAGCTGAATGCCTTGGATTCACCTAAACCTACTTAGGACAAGGCACTTATATAAAAGCCAAGAAAAAGCAAATAGAGAGAAACAGAAAGTGGATTCTTGGTTGCCTGGGGCTGCGAGTGAGAATGAGGAGTGAATGTAGATGGGCACGAGCCTTCCTTTCACGGTGGGAGAAATGCTTTAAACTTAGAGCGTAGTGATGATTGTATAACTCGGAAGACATACTGAAACTAATTGAATTGTGAGCTTATGGTACGTAAATTACCTCTCAGGAAAACTGTTCAAAAACAAAAAAGCAATGCTCAGTAATACATGGCTTTGCCCCATGAAGGAGATGAATGTAACAACTTCAAGAAAATTTGGGGCACGGGGAGGAGAATATAGGAGACTATATTTCATTCAAAATGTTTTAGGCTTCTAACATTCCCCGTAGTGGCATTAGCTTAGTGCAAGGAGGCCAAGCTATGAGATCGATGCCAATGTAAGTCAATAATTCTGTTGGAGCTTTTAGCCATTACTTCCTTGACTGGTGCGAGAAATCATTAAGCCCTTATCAGAAAAGACTATAGGTAATTTTGTCCAGAGCCAACAAATTTATAGAAGTGAGTTTAAAATAGGTCTTAGCTTTTCTCCTGAAATGAGGGAAAATGAAATCTAACTCACCGATTTCTATTTGTCTTCACGTCTCTAAAGGGGGGTGACCATCCTGCTTCACAGCGTTACCAAGGCCTTGGAGCGAGACAGTGGGCACCACATGCACGATGCCTGGTGCAGAGCGACAGGCAAATGTGGCGGCTCTCACGGTTCCTGTCCGCGTGTCTCTGCCCCGATGCCCACCGAACAGGGTTTGTTCTGTTCTGATACCTCAGAAAAGATCCTTGGTGTTTTACCGCTCATTTGTTTGTGTTTTTAACCTGTAGAAACTGTTCTAAACCTTTCCCTCCCAAATGCACTACTAAAATCAGTGGGCAAAGTTATTACTATGAACTGTGGGGTTATCGTGGTCTTCAAAGTCAAAGCGCTCTGGTCCTGAATCGGGCGCTCCACATACACAGCTGTATATCGTCTAGAGAAAGACCACACTTGTCCAAACGAGCAAGGTGTTTTTTTTTTTTTTAGGAAGGACACTCAATGCCCATGTACTAACTAGGGCTGTGGTCAGGTCTAGACGAGTGCAAGTGATTTAGCAAGCGGTCAACAAGTGTTAGTCATAACCACTGGAGTTTTAGTGTGAACTGGCTTCCCCCAGAGCAGAATCCCCTCAGAGATGAAGGACAACATTACCCTTGTGAATCTGTAATGCAGAGGCTTTATAGTTAGGCTCTGTGGCAGAATAATGTCCCTCACCGATGTCCACATCCTAAGTATCAGAACCTGTGAATATGTTACCTTTCACAGTAAAGGGCTCTGCAGATATGATTATGGCTAAAGAGCTTGAGATGAGGTGATTATCCAGGTGGGTCCAATCTAAGGACATGGACAACCTCTCCTGGCTCCAGGGAACCAGAGTGATGGCAGCGTGAGAAGCACCCGATGACCTTTGCTGACTTTGAAGCTAGAAAAGGAGCCCTGAGCCAAGGGGTGTGGGCAGCCTCTGCAGCCAGACAAAGCAAGGGTATGGATTCTCTTCTGCAGCCCCAGAAAGTAATGCTACCCAGCCAGCGCTTTGAGTTTAGCCAGCATGAACGACAGAACTGTAAGTTAATTTATAAGCCACCAAATGTGTGGTAATTTGTTCCAGCAGCCATAGCAAAGTAATACAGCATCTCACCAGGAAACAGATGTCCCACTCAAATGAAGTAATTTGAGGAGACTTTATTATAATAAGGGGATTATTTACAAAAGGGTGGGCAAGCTCTGAGAGATACCATGGGGCTATCAGCAGCAGGGAACTTGCAGGAAGGACGGTCGTCACCGAACCCAGGGAGAGAGGCTGTATGTGGAGGACCCCTGAGGGAGGCAGCCGGCCCTTGGCAACCCTGCAGACCTAGCTGGAGATTTAAATGCCCCTACCTCACTCTCCTCTTTTCCTCAGATCTCTAGGTAAGGCTCTCCCCGCCCTCCCCCACTCCGTCCCGTCTACCACTGGCTGGGCTGAGCCAGAAGCTGGAGTGCAAGGGGACCTCCAGTGTAGCCCAAAAAGGGTACGGAGAGCTCTTGGGATGAGCAATGCAGACCATGTAGCAAAAAAACTACAACGGAGGGGGAGGGGGCCATGTGGCATGAGCCATGGAGAGGGCCGCCCCCTCGCACTACTAAACACATTATATAATGTACTGATATGTCTCCAAACAAAACGTGTGTGGGAAACTGTAACTTCTTGCACAAAAAAAGTGGACTACTTAAGTCTTATTATATGCTGACTGCAATCTCAGAAAGCCTAACGCATCCCTCGAACAACTTCCCTATACAGCCATGAAGCGGGGCTGACGCTGGGGAAACCTGGAGTTCCCTCTGAATGTGCTCATTTCCTTTCCAGCGAGCCTCCAGCGGGGAGTGCAATGCAAAAAGTGAGTTAATAAGGGGTGGAAAACACCAAACTTTCAAACTGGAACTGAGGCCCACTCAATGGGGCACAAAACATTCCGCCCTGACTCTCGTCGGGCACCCACGCCCACTCACCACAGCCTCGGCAAAGCCACTGCAGAGGAGTGGATGTGCCACCCCAAGCCCTGGTCACTCGCGAAGGAAGACCCCACACGCTTCTGCCTTTCGTCCCCAGGCTTGGTGTGCGGTCAGGGAGGCCAAACAGCACGCATATGTAAGAAGCAAGGATTCACAAAACAACCTCTGAACAATTTAAACCCCGTTACAGACTGGCATGAATAAAAGTCTGTATTCGCTTTCCCTATAAAAGTCACTGAAGAAGGAAACTGGAATATGAGTCAAGTCTGCATTTTTGCTTTTAGAAAGAAGTGATGTGAATTGTACTTCCTAAACTATTTCAGTGATGATTTTTGGGAAACAAAAGCCCTTAGATCAGCTCAGGTCACTCTGAAAACCTCTAAGCTCAAGTATTTGGTTAAAAAAAAACTTGCACTCCCCCTCCACCGGCCCCGAGAAAAAAAAATATCCAAGGGGGCCTTGGCATAGCTTTCCGGAGGTCGTTTGCAGCTCCTCTGTTACTGTCTCTAGGAAACGTGTCCTTAAGAAACCTTTATCAATGATGATTAAGCCAATTCAGAACACACAGGAAATCACACGTTGATGCAAGGACCTCCCAAAGAGGCGCTAGCTTTTGGAAAGAAATTTCCAGAACTTGAAAGTGGTGTCAGAACCCTGCTGGGCTCCACTGCTGCTCTGCACTCCCAGGCTCTTGCCTCGGCCAGCTTTCTTAGCTAACCAGGTCCAGAAGGCACCACAGAGCAAAGCCATAGGCATAAGGAGTTTGCTCTGCATCATTCTTAGTCCTTATCATGTCACTGGGTCCAAGACGTTCACACACACACACACACACACACACACACACACACAGTTCTTTAAAGATAAAGGAATGTCAAGGGGAACAGCCAGCCCATGTCTCTCCCTGAGCAGTCAAGAACACCCTGCCAACACTGGGCAACAGCCTCGCTGCTCAGCTGTATCACCGCTGCTGCCCTCAGGAGCACAGAATACCTTAAAGAAAAGTACTGTGCACACCTGTGAGGAGGTAGGCACTGGACCATGGGGCTTGGTTTCAAATCCTGGCTCTCCAGCTTGAAAGCTGAGGGAACTTGGGGACTTTCCTTAAGCGTCTGTGCTTCTCTTTTTCCACTCTAAGACAGAAGTAGTAATAGTACCTACATAGCAGGGTTCCGTGAGGGTGAAATATTTTCGTGCATGGAAATATTTAGCACAGAACCTAGCAAGAGTCATCAGTCAGTAACTGTCAGCGACTGCGTCATTACCGTCTCTGCTACCATCTCCCGCTCCCCACCGTAGCAACCTCACCACTTCCTTCTGAACCCCACATTTCACTCCAGACCCCTTAGACCCCCTCACCCACCCAAGTGAACCCTCTTCACGCTCCCCTCTGGTTACCACTCTGCCTCTGCCTGAAATGCGCATCTGTTATCCAAACGCTGTCCTCTTTTCCAGGTCCAGCTCCCCATGGACCCTACAGAGGTGTCCACTGGCCAAGAGAACTTGAACGACTATCCTTCTCTAAACTCTGTGGGACGTTCTGAGGTGCTGATCAGCACAGCCCCACCTGTTTAGTTCACTAGGCCCTCCGCTCCCCATTTTCTGATGTGTCTTGCATGTCCAACCCCTCAGGGCTCAGCCCAGAAACCCTGAACCCGCACCCTCAGGTTCTCCCTATCTAAACACTGACTGTGGGTAGGAGACGGGGCTGCAGGCGGCTGGCCAGTTCTGCTAGATTCTAGCAGCTAGGGAATTGCAATGAATTTAAATTCTTGCTTCAAAAGGGTCTGTTAGGTACACTGGCCAGTTCTTTCAGTTCTGAATTTTCTAGCTAACGGCTTTGGCTTTTCTGCTCTGGCACCAACACCAGGACAGAGAAAAGACTCAGGGACAGCAGCTAACGCTAACCACTCCTCGTGAGCCAGCAGAGTCTTGCTGTGGCTTCCAAAGGTTTGTGTGCGGGCACGTTGGTACTCACCAGTCAGCAATGCATCCAGTTATTAGGTAGCCAAAGATTAATCCAACCAGTAAGGAGAACTTAGCGATATGGACCTTCCAGGCATTATCACACACAAGATCCCACTAGAGAGGGGCAAATAGAAAATAAATCAGAGAGACACATACGCACATGCTGGTGGCAGTCAATCACAAGGGCAAAGCGACAACTGCGCCGAGGGCCGTGGCACCGCTCACAGCGCCATGTCGCATGCACCGTTAAGATTCTCTTACGTGTTTTTCAAAATCCAACAAGAAATATAATTTGCCTACGGAAGGCAGTGTAATGTTTTAGTCTGAGGCAGATTATAGAAGTCTACAGGAAGTTCCCCCGTGAAATCTGGGCGTGTGTGCTCCTTCCGTCCCAGCCACCACAGAAGACACAGCCTGAGGGGCAGGGAGCGGCCACGGAGGCCGGGTTCCTGGTCACCAGCGCCCAGGAACACGGCCCAGCAGACAGGGAGGCCTTGGCAAGTGTTTACACCAGGTATCATAATGGGGTGGGAAAATTATGGACAAGTTTTGTGCTTCCATTTCCCCGAA
>PVKM010043142.1:0-12597 GCA_004027735.1 Carollia perspicillata
GGCCGAATGATCGTGAACGGCACTGAGTCCACCTCTGCACTGTCATCGTTAAACTGAGCCGATTTCTGATGTTTTCCCCTAAAGCACTCCAGCAGCCACAAGTGCGAGTCTGTGCGCTCACTCTGGGAGCTTCCATCCAGCCTCCCACAACCACTGCCGGAATGATCTTGTTAAAATGTAAATCAGACATAGAAAGGAATTAAATTTGAGCAGAAAATATATAACTATGCTAAATACAGTGCAGGGAAAGCTTTAACTGAAGAGACATCTGTGTTTAAACAGCATGAATGATCCTTTGTAAGAGAAAGAGTTTGAATGCAAAAATTTAAAAAAAATGTGTCACAGACAGCACATCTTCAGGTCTCAAATGTGCTGGGGGATTTCATTTTTCTTCTCAAGCATCTGGCCATCAAACCACTCTTGGCAAGGACTGTAAATAAGATGACAAGGCAACACTTTTAAATTCCATTATCTCTCTGTTCTTCCCAAGTAATAATTTGAATTTCCATAGCAAAATTGTGTTCTATGTCTTGTTACTCTAGTAATCATGGAAGACTGGATGAGACAAATGAGAAATAATGATGAATAATAATTTGTTGTGACTTGAGGCTGATTTTTAGTTTTTACAAAACCTTAAGTCATTACAAAAGAAACTCTTGCATTTGGATTTTCCTCACACCTTGGATGTAGCTCCCCATCTCAGTAAACAGCAGCCCCACACCCTAGTCGCTCAGACCCCAAAATCTGCAATTAGCCCTTGATTTAGGTGTTTCTTCCTTCATACTACCTATATAAGCCAACATTTCAAATTAGAAACACTGTTCATCAACTCTACAGCTAACACGCTAGCCTGCACCACGGGTGTTACATACTTAAAGGACTTAAAAACTTGTATCCATGAAAATTAGTGTGCCCAAACATTTCCGGAAGCTTTATCCGTGATCACCAAAACATGGAAGCAAACGTGAGGCCCTTTGGTAGGTGAGTGGGTAAACAAACTGTGGTCTATCCGTGTAGAGGAATGTTACAATAGAGCCATTCAGAAGAACAGTTTTCTCTGCGGTTTGTCTTCTCATTTTCCGGTTGGCCGTACTAACTTTGTAGAAACAGACTCCTTTCTCTTTGGGATATATACCACTCCCCATTAATGACTTATTTAAGTATTAAGTATAAAACAATAAGGAATTAAATAAAGCCTCACTTTGTATTTCCAAAGAAAAGAGCCTATATAATGGGATAAATAATCATGAAGAAGTAAAATTATGGTCAACAGTTATAAAGATAACAGCCATGAGTTATCTTTTTCCTACATTCTTGTAAAATTTCTGTAGTACACGTAAAATGGTATAAAATTAGCTCATGGATTTGAGAGGAAAAGCAAGAATATATATTGTGAAGGTTAAAAAAAAACCCTACAGTATAATGTTAAAAATATTTTTAAATATTTTCAAAGAACTAATTCAAAATAAGGCAGGGATGAATAATCAAGGAAGAAAAAACTGATATGACAAAGGAAAGAACAATAAGAGAGGTTTAAACCATTCATATCTTAATTTTCAGCAGTGTTTCTTTTACAGGCATGGTGGTGGCATTTTTAAATGTTTAGCTTGCTTACATGTGACTTGATGTCTAGTACCCACCTGGGAAATTCCTTCCTCGTTATTTCTTCAATGATCGAGTCTGTCCCAGCCTAACTCCTCTCCAGTGCAACAGGAATTATGTTTCTATTAGCCTTTTCATTTTGTTTTATATTTCTCTTAATATCTCTTCTGCATTTGCCATACAATTGCCTTTCTATTGTTTTCAAATCTATTTTTCCCTTATCTCCTATCTGCTGTTAAATCTATTATAATTTATAAGGTTATTTTTAACAATTCATATTGGCTTCTCCTTTACAATTACTGGCCATATTTTCTCTTATCTCTTATATCCTTCTATTTATTTGTCATAGTTGTTTAAAACTCTACTTTTGAAAACACTTTTAAAAAATATCTCCCATTACTTAATAGTTTGCATTTTTCTCCTCTTTAAAAAAGTTGCATGGTCTAACATTGGGGTTGTTTTGCTGAATTATGGACTTCATTTGTGTAAAAACATTCGTATAAGTCGGGGCTCTGCTTGTCATCTCTCTTTGGAAGGGTCAGGCAAGTATTCCCTGTAAAGTCGGTCCGACATCACTCTTTCCAACTGGAGACTAGTGTGGTGTGAGGCCGGGCTTTAGTCTTCCAGGACTGAGTGACCTATTAATGCTTCACCTTCCCTTCCAATGAGGACCTTTGAGCGAGCTTTGGTCAGTAGTTTGGAAAAGTGGTCAAGCCTTCCTTTGAATGGGCCCCCAAGGCCCCATGAGACTGGAGAAATCCCTGCTCAGCTTCTCAGCCTATGACCCGGCTTTCGCTTTTTGAATTAGAAATCAGTTCAAAGAAAAGAGTGATCCCAAACACCCAGGTTACCACCCTGCAATTTCCTTCAATCCAAGATTGCAGCCCCCAAACACGCACTGCCTACATAGCTTTCCTTTACCCTCACATAAACTATCTATAAGTTGTCAAGACTTTTAAGAGGAAGAGCTGGCCTGAAAGCAGTCAAACATTGCCAGAAACCGAGTATCATCAAAGATAAGATCAATAACCCATTCGATTTTTAGTTACCTTCCCTATGGTCTTGACTTGTCTCAGTTTTCACCTACTAGGATATTTGATTTTTAAACTGGTGAGTTATGGTAAAAAAAAAATTTTAAATAGGTTTTCAGAGCTAAAGGTTAAAATAGATGGTTGGGGTGTATTATGTACAAAGTTTCTAATAAAACTGGAACATCCCCAACCACAAGTATACATTCATAAAATATAATACAATAATGAAGCTACAGTGGAATTGAAGAACATTTTCTGCAATATTTGAAGAAAAAAATCATTGAAAAATCAATAATGATAACATTAGCACTCATTCGAAAGGCAGTGATTCATGTCTAATTCATGTTGCCATCTCATCTATATTTCACTGTGAACAAAGAGAATGTATGGTTTGTAATAAATAAGTTATGGATATGTTTTATATTTAATGTATGTGACCTTAATTTCATGTAATTTTTGGATATCCAATAATGCTGGCATTTATGATTTATAACCTTCCCCTCACTTTTTGTGGTCAAAAGGTAAATTTGATCATTCTCCAATGAGTTTTCTCACATAAAACCCAAAAAGTATAAATCTATTCATCCATTTTGTGAAACCTCCTAGACAGGGTAGGTGAAAAAAATTATTTTCCAGATAGAATATGTTCCTCATTGCTCCCTTCATAGCAGACTATCTCTTTCCTAAGTACAGTTTTTGCCAGCACATAAATGAATAAAGCTAACCACTTATAACTATAAACAGTTTTATGTAGACTTGTTGTGGAATAAAACCACAAGAACAGATTTTGAAGTACATCGTCCCTGTTTTTCTATTTTCTGTAAATAAAGCATGAAGAGACCAGAAGACAGGGGCAACCTCAGAGGAAGAGAGGCAGAGAAAACCAGGAATGGACACAGGAGAACCAGGAGCCAGCGAATGCAGTAGTGGAGGCAGAGGTCACGTTCCAGACTCTGTGATCAAGTCAGGTCCCAGTCTCCTAGTAGGACTGTACCTCTAAGCTCTGTGACCTTCGCAAGTACTTCTTAGGGGAGACAGAAGACTACATGGGGTGTGGGTTGAGGATTTCTCTTCCCCCACATTGGTTAGGCTCCGATAAAACAGTTCCCATATGGATATGACTTTGTTCAGAGGCACAGAATTCAATGAGCACATTCCAAAATGGTGCCATGTTCCCTCTCCCAGTTGGAAGCAGGAGTGGATTTTTCTGTGATCTGCACGGTGAAAATCTGGAGGGACTCCTGGAGGGAAAACGACAATAGTGCGGGAGATCCCCAGGGCTGGTCTTCCTATCTCAGTCTAGTCCCCACTAGTCTCTAGGAGTGTTATCCTTGAACTTGACTCCCAGAGCTGGCCCCAGTGGTCGTTAGTGCTCCTGAGAGGCAACAGTCTCTCACGGGCCTTTCTTTCCAGGTTCAGGGCAAAGATTTGACCTTCTCTCCTAATTATCCAATGTTTTGAAGAGAGTTGTTGACTTTCCATTTTTCAGCTTTTTAGTGACTTGCAAACTCTTTACATCCGAATCGGAAACTGGAAGTCACATATAAACTCTGACTTGTATGGCCAATGAAATGTTCATGGAAGTGACCCCAGTTACTTTTAATAGATAGTGTACAGTATAATACCACTTATATATCATGTAAAAATATGTAATTTTATGACACATAATTATTGTCAGAAAATTACATAAGAATTTAAATGTGAAATTAGATAAAATCAATATAACTTATTCAAAGATATGTTTATTAAAGCTTTACCCAATTTTGGGAAGCAGCAGATTTTATTCCAGACAAACTTATGTGAGGCATTTTACTTAAATGTTCAAAATAGAAAGAGCACTGCAAGTTGAGATTGGACAAGGTGGGGTAAAACCAGGTTTACAATTGTGAGTATGTGTGACAGAGTTTATTTTTATATCATTATTAACTATTGCATTATTTTCCATATGAATAATTGTAAACCTACTGTTGCTGATTGGAAAAGGAAGTATAGTAATAACCAAAACTATCCTTTATAACTTTGGAAAGAAGTTATATCTGTAAAACATTTTCTAATATAAATTTAATTTTAGGAAAAAAACAAATTTTGTAAAGGCAAGTAAACATATGAAGATAAAGTATTTAAAATTTTCTAAATACTCAAAAGCTAAAACATTCTTTTTCAAGTTTTATATTTTATTCTACATACTTATGAACTGGCATTATATATTAGATATCATCTAAGAGCTTCCCAGTTTTTGTTATATTTCACTCAATATTTTATTATATCCTGTAACTATGCCAACACTATAGGGAAGGTAATCTTAATATAGTTAGTGCTCTAGGAAAATAAAGTGGGATTTATAGATTCTAAGTTATTCTTCTTTCAACATGCAAAACAAAGTTTTATTTGTATCATCTTTATAATGAAAATGTTCTAAACACAAAGCTTTTGAACACACATCACCACATTCTTAAATTTTTATTACTTGTTTAATCCTGACTCTAGTTTCTGGATACTTCCTCAGATTCTAATAGTCCACAGTGAATAGCTTGTCTGGTCATTAAGCCAATTATTTTATCTTATCAGAAGCTACGTACATTTCTACAGCAACAGGCTTCCAAGTACGGATGATTTTGCCTGGATTGTGTGTATTAGAGATGTAGGCAAAAAGTGTCCTCTCAAAAGGAGTAAAGTCAAAAATCACTACTTAGCATGTTCTTGGTAGACACTGTAATAAAATAAATGGAAACAAGACCGAGTGTCACAGACTCTATGTACTCTTTTTGCTAAATATCTAGTTGTGTTCCATCGGTCCAATCAATGCTCTAACCAGCCCTCTGCTTTCTCCGCGAAGTAGAAATTGTATTGCCTGTCCATGCAGTTTATTCCGCCATGAGAAGCACATAACATGTATTTGGGATGTAGAGCTGTCTACACAGGGGAACCGGCTGGATTCGTCAAGGACACCCTCCCACACTCACCAGTCCCACACACCACGATAGTACTGATGTGATTCACCCGCCAGTTGAAAGCAACGGAAATTATAGTTACATACAATAATGGATGCCATTATCTAAATCATGTCTTGTGTTACTCTGGTGTAGTCTGTGTGTCTGTATTCTTTTTTATTTGTAATTAATTTTGGATTAACTACAAAATAATTTTCTAGTTCTAGCCATCTCTCCTGATGAAATAGTAGCTTAACCCTGGTCAGTCTCCTTCTGACTTAAGCATCAGAGGTCCAACGATTTCTCTAAATGGCAGTTCTATTTGTTGTACCAGAAATCATGGGTGAGCCTTATGAAATCCTTACTTCTACTACATTAAACCAAAATAGATTATTTCAGAACCAAAATCTTTTCATACTATATACATCGGATTTCTATTGACATTCACTCTAAGCCCATCTATAACTGTTAGATCACTGGTTTTGGGGAGTGTTGAGGCAGAAAATCACATAATTTAAAGGGAAGTGTTTTAGGATCTTAGACTTTAATTTTGAAACTCCAAACCATATATCTTAACAGAAGATATGGCACAGGAAGCTTTTCTCTGTACTCTGTAAGGTGTACATTTTTCCCATCTTCTTTTAAGGCAGGGCATTTATTCATTTAACCACCCAATCTATGCAACACGCAGTAAAATTCCTGGCTACAATTTATTCACAAGCACTTGACAAAGAATTGGTGATGGACTGACATATTTTGAAACTGTATGTGAACAAGAAGAAAACAAAGCTGGAAAACATATGAATATATACTTAAATCAGGCTTTTCAAGTTCAAAACCACCTGAGGCTTTTCTACATCTTTTCTGGTATTTAAATACCCGTGTGGGACACACCGAGGTTCAGCTTCTCAAAGACACAGGGCTGTGTACTGGATTGGAAAGCGTTCGAATCGATTGTGTCACTGGGCAGCAGCAATGTGACAACTGATGGATTATAGAGACTACAGTCCATTAACTCTGCATGTCTATCTACTGTCAATAGCTTCTTAATGTCTCCTTATTTTTTTATCTGCACTTATGATGTTTAGTGAAATAGCACCGTGTTATTTGTCCAAAATACAGGGGTGAGCAAAAGGAGGCTTACAGCTATGAGTGCATGAGACATAGATTTTATTCTTACATTATTATTTATTAATTATTGTATTATTTTCCTTATGAATAATTGAAAACCTATTTTGCCCACCCCTGTATTTTATGCTCAAGAAATCAATATTAATTATCTAGTGTAGACTTAATAAGTTTTCAATTGACTGGTGTGTCTTAGTACTTTATTTTAACCAATAACATAAAGCATACATGATTATATAAAGAGACAGATGCACTGATCTTTATGCCCATCTGAATTCTTAGTTATTAGTAAGTCATCCCATTTACTGATGCATTGGTGCACATGGGGAAATTGTCAGTTGATGTGCAATGAATGAGAAGTCTCGAATGACTAAAGTCACCCCCTCACCCCTAGATCAATTGAATCTTTAACACAGAGAAATCCTTTTATAAATTATGAAAGAAATCTATAAATCTAAGAAGGCTGAAGGAACATTTTAACATCATATTGTTAGGGAGTTCTGAGAATCCTGAGGGTTAGTAAGTGTGGGGGTTGACTTGTTCTGTATCTCACAGTCAGCTGCTCCATTGCTCTTTCCATATGAAGGGCACCGGATATGAAATCCATGGGAAATAGTGGGCAGGGAGCCAAAATTTACATGGCAGAACGATCTCAACTAAATTTCTTAGTTTTTCTAAGTCAGCTTGGTCATCTACAAAATAAGGGTGATTATAGCTACACTGTCGTGAGAGTCAGATATAGTCTGGTAGGACATACAGTAGATACTCATCAAATGGATCAAGTCTTTTGTAGACCTCAGTTTCAAGTAAAAGTTTGGGCATTTGGTATAATTGGCTGAAGTCAAAATAGCATAAAATAGAAAAGAAAGCCTTGACTTGTGGAAAACAGGTAAAGTTCTCTAAAGACGTAAGTCAATGTGGTGTTTTACTCTTGATAACACACCATTCTCAGATCAATGGTTAGATCAGTGATTTTTATCAGGTGTGCTGCAACAGTTTTTAAAACATGCGGTACCTACCTGATTATTTACTCAGAAGCACTGACCTCTTTTCCCTTAGAGTGTCAAATTAAAAAATGACAACAGCCAATTCAGCAATAGCCAACTAGTGTGAAAAAATCAAAATTATGCCTATTTTTGGTCAGATTGACAAAAAAAAATTTTTAACTTTTTAATCTGCTGCAGAATTTTAGTAATTAGTTTATGTGTGTCATGATATAATAAAAGGTTGAAAACTGCTGGATTAGATGAAACCCAGAAGAATCCTGGTTTAGGTAACAAACAAAACATAAGAAAGGAAATGGTACATTTATTCTAAATTTCAGATATCAGAGTTCAATAACCTTATTAACTGAAAAGGTAGCATTAATAAGTTATATTTGGAAAACAGATGCACTCATAATCTGTTTTACATTGAAATAATTATGGCAAAACGCAGATATTGACAAAGTATATTTTAAATATTAGTCTTACCATATGACAAAAATGGTGACATAAGTTATTTGAAGATAAAATCACCTAAGCAGTCAAATAATTGCCCTGTACAAAAGGGACATATATATTACATAAGCCCTAATAGTAAGTGGATATTAGAAATCAAGTCATTGGTAAAATTTTTTAAAAGTAATTGTCAATTAATTAAATGTTGAATTAGGAAAATATTTTTAAAACCACCCAATTGCAGATGCTTTGATAAAAAGGGGACTAAACCATTTGACCATAAATAGTAGAAATTGGATGTCAAGAAAAATCAACCAAAATTATTCTGGTTTAAAACAAAATTGAAGGACAAATGGGAACCTCAGTAAGATATTCTCGACGAATACTACATGGCTGTACATAATGCAGGATGGATATCATTTTCTAAGTTAAAAACTCATAAATTAATAAGTGATAATAATAAGGTCTCCCCTAACAATAATAAAGTAGACTAAGGAAAAGACACATTTAAAAATACCTTATTAAACAGTGTAAGGTATTATTATCTTCAGAATATTTGAGATCATCTCAAAGAGATTCATTATGAAAATTATTGAAAGATTTTATTATGAAATGTAGGCATTTCTTACATGGTACGCACTTTGTCTACTTCACTTCAGAAATCAAGCCCAGAAATAAATGCATCTAGTAGCCTCTCTAGTCTGTTGCTAAGAAACAACAAATTATGTGGTTTCAGAATTGGCGAACAGAGAGAATTACTATGTACAATACGAATCATGTCCTAAAGAGAAGAGGAAGGTGAAGCAACTGAATTTTTACTGAATACAGGGACTGCAAATTTAACCGCCTTCATGGGAATGAGACACGGTAAGACAAGCACTCGTACGATGAGCAGACATGACCAAGCAGGAGGGTGACTGAACCTGAGAACTTTTTGGAATTCTTCTCCTTTCCAGAATGCAGAGGCCTCGTAGCGGCTCTGCTTGCATCGTAGTAGAAAGCCTACTGACTTGGTTAAACTGCCAGCACCATAAAGCAGCTTCTTAAAATAGCGCGATAAAACTTCTTCAACACGCCAGTTCCAAAGAAGTTAATAAGCAATGTGGCAACTTGAGGAAAGACCCATGGAGGCTGCAAATATTCTTCTAAATTATATTACAGTAATCATTTTAAGATTGTAAAAATACAAGATTTACCAGGTGCACTGCAATAGGAAGGCAAACGGTCATAGTCCTGAGATTCCCCTCTTTCCTCCTCCTTTCCCGTATGTTTAATCTTGATAGATGACACCCTCCTTTACTGACCTGCCCAGGCTACAGACCAGAAACCATCCTAGAAGCTGTCTCTTTTCCGCATTTAATTTGTTCCCCATTTGCAAACTGATTCCACCAAGTTTCAGATCCATCACCTGCTTTTGGAGTGATCACGAACCGCTCTTTGCTGGTAGTATCAGCTCTCACTGCCCGCCCCCGCCGCCATCGCTCAGAGCACTTTGGCACTTACTGGCACTTATTGGCAACGTTCTTTACTAATTGCCATGGATGAAACTATGCAAGGTAAAAACAAAAGAGAGAAGAAATCTTTTTTTGCAGTTGTCATGGTCCTTCTTTCACAAGTTCCATAGCAAAGGTGTAAGAGCCTCACACAAGCTTGAGGGTCAAAGTCTTGCAGAACTCTGACCCAGGAGGAGGAAGTTCTGCTTCAGGAGCAAACGTTGGCTAAGGCAGGCCTCCCAGCGGAGGTCGTGCCACGAAGAACACAACATGCCTGTTCCTTATTCAGTCACCGCTTGTTAATTTCTTCATTGTCCAGAGCCTAATTGACACAGTTAATGTCACAAAAAGGAGAAACATCACTACAACGGATAATGATTCTCTGTCTTTTAATATTTTAATAATTAGCAGTTCCATTATTACGTGAACAAATGGGCACCCTGCATATGGAATGAATTATGACAATTAAAGATGTCTCACCAATTTAAATCAAAGGTCTGATTAAACTTTCACAGGTAAAGAATGAATAACCCTGATTGTGCTTTGTGACTATGAGC
This sequence comes from Carollia perspicillata, assembly GCA_004027735.1. NCBI lineage: Eukaryota > Metazoa > Chordata > Mammalia > Chiroptera > Phyllostomidae > Carollia > Carollia perspicillata. The sequence continues at coordinate 10,181 of PVKM010043142.1, forward strand.
CGTGAAAACACGTGAATTATTCACTGTAATTAGGATTCAACTCATACTCACCGTGTCAAGCGTACCTCTCGTCACTGTTTCTCAGTTGCTTTCAGTGAGTGGCAATGTCAGTGACTTTTCCTGATGCAGTGTCCCCTCACCGAACTGCGGATTCATAGTGGATGTTATAAATCCATTGCTTTAGTCTCCATCTGCTCCCACAGGCCCCACTCTGCTCGCCTGCCTCCCCCCGGGTGTTTCTGGGAGTGGGCAGGGCTATTTCCCTGTAACTGCAGAGTGTTATTGTTTTCCGCATCGCTATCCTCATGACGGCTTTCCGGTGGTTTCTGCCCGAGGACCGTGCATGCTTACAGCACAGCTTGTACCTGCCAGTATTTGCCGGAGCCCCCAGGCGGCAGCAGCTGCCTCCCAGCATGGCGTTAGCCACGGCCTGCAGGCCCTCGAGAAATACTGCTTAACCTGGGAATCTCAAAGAGCTGTCAGCTACTTCACATCATCGTATTAATTCCAAGAGGTCTGAAAGACTGGCTGTGGCAGCCTTAAAACAGACCATGGTGAGAATATGTACACCACAGAAGTACGCATATGATATAAACCAAATTCAATTGATGATTTTTTGAAGGGGGTATGGCTTTTAAACATTTACCTGATTCAAATCTATCAGCAAAATTCCCTCCTCCAAAAACCCCAAGAATCAACGACGGAAAAACTGCCACTGAGTTCAGAAATGGGAACTTGTGTACCATCATGAGTTTCTCTCTTTTCTCGCCAAAAGCTGGTGCACACAGGAATAAGTCAAACCAACCAATCATTACGACAACCAAAAATTTCACTTCTCCACCCTTAGCCCAAAACAAAGGACCCCCTTTGCACTAAAGCATGAAAATGCAAGCCTGAATGTATTGACTGCCCAACGCTGCAACAAACAACCACATTCTGATTTATTATTTGTAGTCTCTAATGAAACTTTATTACAAAAGTATAGGTTTCCTTAATTCTCTCCTCCTCTCTGTCTTCCTCTCCCTCTCCCTCTCTCCCTCTCCCTCTCTCTCTATCTCTGTTGCTAGAAGTCAAATGTTCTTGGCTCTCGACCCAGCAAATTTCTCTTCATCTGTTTACCCTGTTCCTCAGGATTAATGTTCCCTATTCTCCATCACGACTTCCCTGTTGTCCTGATGGGGCTGGAGGATGGAGTTATCAGAAACACTGAACCAAACACTGCCTCCCGTAAACACAATGTGATCACGATTCTGATGTGGATTTTGAAAAGAAAGAGTGGGGGCCTACGGATCTCGAATTCTGGAGATCTCAGGAGAACATCGAAGTTAACTGAAGTGGAATCTGGCTTGATTTTTGATACTTGACTGCAGCCCTGAAGCACCAACATGTCTCTTTCTGCATCTTTTCCCAAATCAGGGCAAGCCGATAAGAAAACCCCTGTGCCCCCTTGCTGTGATACGGGGCCAGAAGGTCAAGCCATACCTGTCGTGGCACCTGTGCAGGACTTGTCATCCCAGCTCCATCTCCTAAATGCCCAAACCCCTCTCCTGTCCCTTCCCTCTCAAGTCATCTTCTGACCTGCTTGCAGGCCTGCCTTGCTTCTTCTGAACAGTCCCAGTATGTGAATGAATAATTCTGTTACAGCCATGACAATTGCAGGGGCAGGGAGAGTCTTAGGGGTCTTTCTTGTCTCAATAACATTTCAAAATATTAATGGAGGCCAACTGAGCTGGATATGGTCCAATAGTGAAAAACAATAGCTAAGAGAAATCCCATAAAGAAACGTTAACTTGACTGGGATTCATTCACCCAGGAACAATTTGTAGGAGAGGGCTGCATTACTCTCTGTCCTTATTCTTTGGTGTCGCGCAAGGTATGCCTTGGTTTGAAGGATGGGATCATCGTGTCAATCCAGGGACTGGCGTCCAATAAGAAAAGCATGCAATACTCCTACCTGCACAACCAGGGACTGCAGGAAGAGGCCCCGGCCCACCTTGTTTTAGCACTTCCCCTTCTGTCGTGTACAACAGTGTCTCATCTATCACACTGAAGACCAGAAAACAGTGAGTAGAAAGTACAGAGTACCCTATTAGAAATGCCACAAATAATTTATGCTTATTTAGAAAGCAAGGACTGCCCTCTGGCCAAAAACAGAGGTGAGAGAAGAAGCAACAGGACTGTTCAGAGAAGAAGCAGCCTTTGAACTAGGACTTGAGACATGTACAAGAATTCCAACAGAGAAGTGGGCGGAAAATGGAGCTGGAGTTAAGAAATGGCATTCTAAACACTGTGCATTTTCAGCAAGTATGAATGAATACCTGAGAATTCAAACCCAGTAAAATGCGGAAAAAAGCGTAAGGGGCGGCAGCAATTTGAATGAATCTCATGAACATAATACTCAGGAAAAGCAGACAGAC
>PVKM010043143.1:0-12597 GCA_004027735.1 Carollia perspicillata
TCCTTACCTTTACTGCTAAGCCCCATGCAACCTCTTGCTCCATTCTCTCCAGCCACTACTGTATTTCCAGAACAGCACTGGAACTCTTCTGCCAAGGCCAGAACTCTAAAACAGAATACAGCAAAATGCTATTAAATCTATTAAATTCATCTCTTTAATAAATTATATTTTGGTGGTGGTTCAGTGGAACTGACGATTTCATACATTCTAATTACACTCTAAGAGCGTGTAATTATTTTCTAAAGCTATTTGGCTATATGTGTCAAGAACCATCAAAAAGTTACATACTTTAGCTTAGTGATTATGCTTCCTAATAATTCAAAATGGGTAAAAAGTGAATATGTACATATACACATATAAATATATACTTACAATAGTGATATTTTAATAAAAATGAAACACTGTCCAACAAATGAGCAATGTTTAAGTAAATTACAATACAAATTCTTGAACTATTACTATGTCTATTATTACAAACATCATTGTAAAAGCCTAGTAAATGTGAAAATGCACTTGGTAGAGAACTAAATACAGAAAATACAACTACAAATATGTAAAAAAACCTGCATGAGACAAAACCTGTGAGGATGGACAGCAAAATTTGCACAATGATGTGTTAAGGTAGCAGCACTGTGCTTTTGCTTATATTTCAGTAGTTTGTTAACATTTTTGCATTATATTTAAAGTAAAAAGTGTCTGGCATTTTTAAATAGTTAGCATCATATGGCCATATAAAGTCATTATTAAAACATCTTTACAATGATTATGAATACATATTCTCTAATACATAGTGATTGCAGTTGCTTTTTAATGCACATGAAGTATTTTTCTAATTTGAAATTCATCTAAGATGATTCCAAACAATCTAAAAACCTAATGCATTTACTCCATTTAGTCTGTTAAACCAGCTATTTTATAGTCTAGTGCCCAAATGGATGTCTCAAATGTGTGCAAATACAATGGGTTTTCAAGCTCATTCAATTTCTAACCATATACCCTGATTGAGGCTTGAAGTTTATATTATTTTATCTCAGACACTAATAAAATGGTTTTGACTGTGTAATTTTCAACAAGACCAAATAAAATCTTCACAAATTATATGGCTGTGATACTTTATCACTATAGATGTGTGAGACTAAGTACCAAATAGCAGTAGAAAATATGAAAAAATAAAAGGAGTCTAGAGCAGAGGCAAGAGATTTTGTTCCACTGATTATGTTCTGGACAAAGAAATGTGAAAGATGCAAATTGCCTGAGAAGCACTTTCCTTTTATTTAATGGTAATAAAAGAGTTGGTGTCATATTAGAACAAATGCATGCAACGTCTCCTTCCTTTCCACAGATCATGCTAATGAAAAGTGCATCCTGCCCTGTCTGGTGTAGCTCAGTGGATTGAGCATGGGCCTGTGAAGCCAAGGGTCGCTGGTTCGATTCCCAGTCAGGGCACATGCCTGGGTTGCAGGCCAGGTCCCCAGTAGGGGACACAGGAGAAGCAACCATACATTGATGTTTCTCTCCCTCTCTTTCTCCTTCCTGTCCCTTCTCTCTAAAAGTAAATAATAAAATATTTTTTTAAAAAAAGAAAAGAAAAGTGCATCCTGATGATAGTACTATATAGGACCACAGAGATAAAATGAACCAAAGTGAGAGATGGCAAATTAGGGAGAAGGAGAAAGCGTTGCAAAAGCAGGGAACTCCCTTTTATCGCCCACTCCTTCCCCTTCTCCTGTCTGAGCTGAAGAGTGAGAAGGTTCTCTGCAGAATCCTCCATGAGTTTCAGAGTTCTCCAGTCACTTCTATATTTTATAAATGAGTTGTCACTCTCAGAACAAAAAACCACAAGAAAATGTTTGTATTAAAAGCACATTATAGGGGGAGTTTCGACAGGCTCCCATGTGTTTCCTCTTTGCCAGTGAAAAACTGGTGGAAACCATTTGCCGTTTCCAGGCCTCTTGATGTCCTATCTGCCATTCGAACAACCATTGGATGATCAGACCACAGCTAAAATGAGGACATGTCACTTCTCTCCCCCCTGTCCTCTAAGCAGCAGACAATTTGAATTATTATAGGATTTCCGTCTGTATTTCTTAGGGTTTTAGCATACTTAGTCTCATGGTTTTACCTGAAATTTTTGTTGTTGTTGGTTTCTAGCATTCTTCCAGGAACCAGTTTAAATTTGTTGTCCAATGCAAACTGAAGCTGTGGAAGGCAGGAAGCTGCTGCAGGAACTCCCTGGATATTTACATTGTCTGCATCTCAGCACAGAAGCCATATATTGAAGACAATGTCTGGAAGCTTTTGCTTTGTAATTGTTGGCCACCATGATAATCCAGTGTTTGAAATGGAGTTTTTGCCAGGTGGAAAAGCAGAATCCAAAGATGACTGTCGTCATCTGAACCAGTTCATAACTCATGCTGCCCTCGACCTGGTAGATGATAGCATGTGGCTGTCCAACAACATGTACTTGAAAATTGTGGACAAGTTCAATGGGTGGTTCGTTTCAGCATTTGTTACTGCAAGCCATATGAGATTCATTATGCTTCATGACATAAGGCAAGAAGATGGAATAAAGAACTTCTTTACTGATGTCTATGATTTATACATAAAGTTTGCAATGAATCCATTTTATGAACCCAATTCTCCTATTCGATCCAGTGCATTTGACGGAAAAGTCCAGTTTTTGGGGAAGAAACACCTTTTAAGCTGAGTGCAGGAATATTCAGAAATAATGTCACCACAATGGGGTATACTCAGGAATGTGTACATTGTAAATGACTTGATTAAATAGCCTGGAAAAGTTTTACTGGTAGTCTCAATTTATCTAAACCTAATGAAATTACTGTTATAGTTAAAAATAGTACATTCAGTTTCTTAGAATTATCAATAGGTCAACATTTGCTTAGGAATAGTTATTTAGGAGGAGTTCTTTATCCATAACCTTGACATACCTTTGTTTTAAAAATCAAAAATAAGCTTTTGACTTCTTCATTCAGATAGCTTGACCTTGATGTAACAGTCCTGAACCAAATGTCATTGTCAGGATTTGGAGGACAGATTTAAAACTAAAGTGTCTGCAGTGGTGAGTGAAGTTGACAGCAGGTACATAGGCTTACCTATACATCAAGACATGTTATAAAAATGTATAGGCGCTATGCATAGCACTACTCAAGAAGCTGAAGCAAACAGCTTTTGCAGTGCCCAATGCCACCCACCTACCCCTGTCTGAGACTGGGGACAGTGATCCTGCTGTCATCCTGGAATCCGGGGACCCGTGCCTGTAAAATGAGCGGTTGGGCTGAAAGTGCCAGGCTGCATTCTTTTATTTCCTTTCCCTTAGACTGAATACTCCACTGATTACAGAGGTGTCCAGCCTGCAGCCCGTGGGCCTCACACAGCTCAGGATGGCTATGAATGCTGCCCAACACAAAATCGTAAATTTACTTAAAACATTATGAGATTTTTTTTTTTGTGATTACATGTTATGATGTATTTCGTGTGTGGCCCAAGACAACTCTTCTGCTTCCAGCATGGCCCAGAGACACCAAAAGGTTGGACATTCCTGGAAAGGAGCTTGTTGATAACTGTGCTTTTAAAAAGTTGTAAGGCAACTTTAGAGTTGTAAACAAAGAAAAGCTTGTATTATCCTAACCTTTGCATACCTAGTTGTGCACTGTGCAGGGTGAGGGGGGCAGAAGTGGTCTCTTGTACTTAAACACGTGTTGGGATCTTACCGGGAAAGAGTAAGTGTCAATAGAAAGGCAAGTTAATAGAACCATGTATTTTCTATGCAGATCATGAGCACTTGAATAATTTTGTTCCACTCTGAGTAACTTGCGCAAGTAATTCTAAGTTTGGTCTTCTATCTTTGTTGAAGTTACTACCATAATTTTCCCCCATCTATTTTTTTGACTTCTTAAATAAAGATGTTTGTCCAAGAAAAAAAAAATTATTGTCAAATGCTTCCCATTATATCAAGTCAAAACTGGTCAACACATAGAGTTCAGAGGGACTTAGTAGACACCTAGAAAAAGCCTGATCATTTCGTAGATAACAAACCTGAAATCCAAATCAAGCAACGGGCTTAATTTCTGTAACTATAACATTAATGTATCTATAATCCACACCTGGCTTGCAATCCAGTATTCTTTCATCTGCACTAACCCACACCCTATTCTCACTCCACACTAGTCTCTGTTGTAACTTAGTAGAATGTGAGAATTGTAATTATTTTCAGATTAAGCAATTTGTTCACATAATTTTTTTAAATTTTTGTGTATCAAGCAAAAAATTCCATAGACAAAATCAAAAGGCAAAACAACTTAGAGAAATAATTGGTAACATGACAAAGTGTCTATCTCCTTAGCAAAGAGTTTTTCAAGTCAAAAAAGACCAACAGCTCAGCAGCAAAATGGGCAAAAGGTTTAACTGAACCATCGTAAATGATCGTTTTAGAGACAAATTGGGTTAAAAGTAGTGCCACTCTATAGCTCAACTAATTGCTGAGAAGAAGAAGCACCCTCATTCATAGAGTAGTCATTAAGTTTTTTAAAAAATGAACAAGCATTGGATTGAGACAAAAACACTCTAAGAAATAGATAGGAAAAATTTGACCAAAAAAATACACAAATCCACAGCACAGACCTCAAATATATTGCCATGGTAAAGATGGCAATATATTTGCCATACCATTGCCATGGTAAATATATTGCCATATAAAGATGGTAAAGACTTTAACAGTTCTCCTGGATAACAGGGAATTTAATGAAACTATGGCATCCATAAATACTGAAAGGGATGGGGAGAATGGAAAGGAAAAATAAGACCATCACAAAAATAAAAGGCACATTTGGAAGCAATAGAAAGGAAAACAGATAAAACAAAATCAAGGTCATGAAGGGCAGCATTGAGAACTGTGGAGAGCAGGACCAATAAAATGGCATTGGTTTTGTCAATGAAAACAGCATAGTACTTGTATAAAACATAAAGTGTATAAAACAAAGTGGCGTCACTCATGTCAACCAAGACTACCTAACTACCTAAGTCAGAGCAGATACATCTGGCAAGGAGACACACCTAAGACATCCACACATGTGATCAGAACAGCCGTGTCTGGAAAGTGGGACCACCCATAGTTAGGCTTCTAGAGAAAGTCCCCACTTGCCGTCATGGGTAGCAAACAGAACAGCCATGTACCACCCATAGGCTCCTGGACAAATTACCCACTTGGCATCAAGGGTGCCAGACACTCATCAAAAGACCCAGAACGGTGGAGTCCACCACTTTCAAGGTATAGCCGAGGTAGGCTCCACACCACTGCTGAGACAGCCGAGCTCCACACGCCAGAGTGCTGCTCCATGCCATGCTGATCTCCCTTGGCATCGGCCGCCAAAGGCTCTGCCCTGCTGGACTGAGGACTTTGTATGCCCTGCTGCCCTCCTGGCTCCAGAGATCCTTCCTTGCAAGATGCTGATAACTTCATTGCCCACCTTGCCCAGACCTGCAGACTGAGACTCTGGGACTCAGGTTTGTTATTCCCTGCTGATTGTTGTGTGAGTGTGTTATGTTTCTCTTAGTTTGTTATAGTGTGAGTAGGATATTAATGTACATTGATGTTCTACTTTGAGTGAACTTGCATTCAACAAAAGCTGAGTCAATAGCATAGTTACTTTGTGTGTGACTCTTGTCTATTCCTTGGTGCCAGGCTGCTCAGCAGGAAGCTACCTGAGCAGTTGCCTGGCTGACTTATAGGAAAGACTGTATCACAAACATGCTCGTGACACTGAGCAAAACCAAAAGAGTTTAAAAGGACTAGACAGAAAATAAAAGCTATAGGAGAAAGAGAAAATCACATGTACACATATTCTGTGTCTTTGAAAAAGAAAGAGATTATTATAGTTGTTGCACTGTCCAGGCACAAAGAGACCATTTCAAGCATGGATGAATTTAGGAAATGTAGTCCCCTGAACACCTCTTAAAGAAACAAATTTCAGTCACTCAATAAGAGGAAGGAAAATCTGTGGCAAAAGTGATGGCAGTAAGCAGGGAACCCACCTGGATGTAGAACTTCGATTGAATCACTGTGGCTATGGTAGTCACAGGGCAGCCAAGGACCTGACTGACCAAGCTGATGTACAAGGTGCTATGACCCATCTCAGTAGGAAAAGTGTTGTGAGAGAGGGTGAGCAGTCAAGGGTACGAACTGATAAGTGTTGTTTAAAATAAACGATTCAAGTACAGTCTAAATAATACACTGTGTATAACATTTTACAGTGTAGAAAGACCCACTAGAAACCTGAGAATATGCATCCTTTAGAGAAAATAAAGGAAAGGTAACAAAAAAAAAAGAATCAGGTGAAATCTCATAATAAGACATGGTGTACTAAAAAGCTAAGTTTGAAACCAGGTGGCAGTACCATTGGAAGTAAAAGAAGCAACAAGGACTTATCTGGCGAATGCAGACCGAAAGAAGGCAGGGTCGTGATAAGCAGTATCAGACAATGTTGTGTGCAAGTCAGAAAGCACCAGACACGGCACAGGCACTTCTGAACAAACCTATAGGCCACAGCACAGACCCAACACTCATGTATATTAACATACCAAATAATAGCAAAGTGTTCTTCTTAAAAAAACAAGAAATACAAAGAAACACACAGAAACACAAAAAAATACTTAGAAGACTAAATCATCTCTCTCAATGATAAATTAAGTGAAAGAAAAATAATGGTGATCCAACTTGGCCTAACCAATAAGATAGGCGTGTTTATTTAAATCACATTCAATATACTTTTCAAGTGCACATAAAACATTTTTGAAATTCACTTTATATTATGCCACAAAAAATAAGTTCCTAAAAGTAAAAATAATATAGATGATTTTTATTACAATAAATATTAAAATTAATCACAAAATTGGAAAGATTAAATACCATGCTTTTTATAAACATTAAATGTGTTCCTAATACAGTTTTTATGAAAGAGAAAACTATTTATGTTGTCAATGGTTTCCTTTGCTGTGAAAAAACTTTCCAGTTTGATGTCGTCCCATTTATTTATTTTTTCTTTGGTTTCCCTTGCCTGAGGAGCTGTATCAGAAAAAAATATTGCTATGAGCAATGTCTAAGATTTTAATGCCTGTTCTCTTCCAGGATTTTTATGGTTTCAAGTCTAACATTTAAGTTTTTAATCCATTTTGAATTTACTCTCGTGCATGGTGTAAGAAAGTGGTCTAGTTTCATTTTTCTGCACATACCTTTCCAATTTTCCCAACACCACTTATTGAATAAACTGTCTTTAGCCTATTGTATGTGCTTGCTTCCTCTGTCAAATATGAATTAACTATAATGGTGTGGGTTTATTTCTGGGCTGTCTGTTCTATTGATCTATACATCTGTTTTATACAAGTACTATGCTGTTTTCATTGCTATGGACTTTATAGTATAGTTTGATATTAGATAGCATGATTCCTTCAACTTTGTTCTTCTTTCTCAAGATTGCTTTTGGGTCTTGATATGTGGGCCTTTTGTGGTTTGTCAGTGAATCAACAAACAGCGAGTGCTGGCAAGGATGTTGAAAAGGAGGAAAGCTTTTGCACTGTTGGTGAGAATGCAGACTGGTGCAGCCCCTGTAGAAAGCAGTGTGGGCTTTCCTCAAAAAATTAAAAATGGAACTGCCTTATGATCCAGCAATTCCACTTCTGGGAATTTATCCAAAGGAACCTGAAACACTAATTCAAAAGAATATAAGCACCCCTACGTTCACTGTAGCGTTATTTACAATAGCCAAGATTTGGAAGTAGCCCAAGTGTCCATCAGTAGAGGAGTGGATAAAACAACTATGGTATATTTACATAATGGAATACTACTTGGCCATCAGAAAGAAAAAGAAAATTTTACCCTTTGTGAGCATGGATGGACCTGGAGAACATTATGCTGAGTGAAATAAGCCACTCAGAGAAAGACAAATACCATACGATCTCACTCATATGTGTAGCCTAATGAACAAACTGAACTATCAAGCAAAACAGAGAGATTCATACACAGGAAGCAGGCTGACAGCTCGGGGTGGGCCATGAATGGATTGAACAAAAAATAAATAAAAAGTACTTGTGATCACCGACAACAGTGTGGTGATTGCAGGGGGAGGGGGTGGGTGGAAATGGAAAAGGGCATGAGGGAGATAAATGGTTATGGAAAAAATACAATAAAAATAAACTATTAAAATCCAAGAAACAAAAAAAGAAAAGAAAAAACTCTAAATCGATATTACCAATCGATAGCATCTAAGCAATAACAATGGTTCAAATACCACATATCAGTGACAACAGGACATAGTTGTGCATTTACATCTTTGAAGTCGAGACCTATCTTGCTGTTACTGGTATCTCACAAGAGCTGTGGGTGAATTTGGTTGTTGTTTCTGGTAGCTTGACTGGATGACTACAATCCCTCCACATTTGCCTCAACAACAATTTCCCAACCATTTTGGAAGAAATGTAAGTTCTACTATTTGCTGATCTTGTTAGAATTTACCATCAATAAGATAAAGAAACACCACTATCAAAATGTAGTGAGTGGGTATTAGGTACAACTTAGAAGAAATTCCCAGAGACGACAGTAGAGCTTTGTTTCAGGAAGCGCTCTGCCATCTCTCTCTTGGCACAGAAAACAGTGTCGTATGGAAAAACAGGACACCCGTGCCTCAATAAGTAAATCAGAGAAGGCAGACATTGGATGTGAAGTGTCATGAACTGTTGCCAGATCCTAAATCCTTCCCCTGGTCTCCAGTCTGTTTGTTTCCTACAGTCCAGTTCCTGATGCGGTAATGGTAACAGGCCTCCAGGACAAGAGCCCAGACTGACTCTCTATTCTCTGCCACCAGTTCTCCACCCTGCTCTGAGGTTACGCCCTAGGGCAGGCACTCTGTATCCTCTGACTGGACCCCAGAAACCGGATGCCAGGCCTCAGGATTTGCAAGTCTCATCGGTCCCTGTGTGTCCATGGCTGAGCTCCACTCAGCTGGTGGAATAGCCTAATGCAACTGTAATGTCCATACATCAAATTGTTTTCCAGAATTATGACTTGGGATGACAGTAACCTTGCGTAAGAGTCCTAGCCAGACCTCCTCAGTGATCCCGACTCCTCATTATTACACAAGACTATATTCACTAGAAGTCCTTTGGCGAGACATGATTCTTGGCTCCAGCAAAACAAAACACTAGGAAGAAATTCACATTTGGCATGACACTCACACATCTAGGGGCTGAGAAAAAAGCCCAGAAAAAAGTATAAAAACTATTTGAGTTTTTAAGGCCTATATGTCGATACTCAGGGATTGTGCATTTTAAGTATTTATCAAATGTTATTTGTTTAATATACACTTTTATTCACTTTAAGAAGTTGAAAGAAAAGTAGTAGGTTCTGAGAGCTGTAATTTTGATGGTAAACATTCACACAGGTGACTAAAACTGGACATTTTGATAGCGATGCATCAGCATTTAATGACAAACTTCATTCTGGGAGGAGGCTCTATGAAGGACAGATAAGTATATATCGACAAAGCAATGGTAACTATTATTTTATTAATATAGGAATCATTAAAAACTATCAATTTATCTACTTATTTTTTATGTAGGGATTACTAATCAGATTTTTAGTGGAAAAAAAACTTGATACAGTGTTTTTACATGGCAAGAAATGTCTGTTATAATGTTTTGAAGATTTTATTTATTCATTTTTAGAGAGAGGGGAAGGGAAGGAGACAGAGAGGGAAAGAAACACTTATGTGAGAGAGAAGCTGTTACCTCTCACATGTTCCCAACTGGGGATGTGGCCCACAACCCAGGATGTGCCCTGACTGGGAATCGAACCGGCAACCTTCCAGTTCACAGGCCAGTGCTCAATCCACTGAGCACTCCAGCCAGGACTGTTATCATTTAACATGGCCTTACTCTTTGCCTTTGGCTCAACAATTCTACCTCTAGAAATATACTCAGTAAGAAACACTGCAGCAGCATACAAAGATGCATGCTCAATGACATTCACCGTAGCATTTCTTACAAAACTAAAAATAGGGATATAACCCAAATGGTCCTCAATAGGGATTGGTTAAACAAATATGGCATACGTATTCAGTGGAATACTAGGTAATCAATACAAAAGTTAGTAGCTCCTGTGTACTGATATAAAAAGATGCCCAAAATGTACTTAAAGAAAGAAAGAAAGAAAGAAAGAAAGAAAGAAAGAAAGAAAGAAAGAAAGAAAGAAAGAAAGAAAGAAAGAAAGAAACCTAATTGGAGAACAGTGTATAGTGTATGATTTCTATTTTATTAAAAGTACACATTCCTATATAGATATTTAAATAAAGATGTACCTATTATGGCTAAAATAGGTTCTTTCTGTGGAGCAATATAATTAAGAACTCCACTTCCTGTGTTTTGCAATGTTGTAGTTCTGTTTACATTTATATTATCCCAACAATAAGAAAAAAACAGATTCATAAATATTTTAACACTCTGTCCCATTTGCCTTTACTGCAGCATTTTCTTGTAACTAAGGTTCCTAAAAAGAAACAAAGAAAGAAAGAAACCTGTGCAATGCTGCCAGTAGGAAAACAACCCAGAAATCATTACTCCTCTCTTCAAACCTCCTGTCAAGCATTGCTGAATCCCTAACCCCCAGCACCACAGACTGTGCACTTGTTTGGAAATCGGGTTATTGCAGATGTTGTTAGTCAAGGCAACATAAAGTCATTAGGGTGGGCTCTAATTCGATGAGACTGGTATCCTTATTAAACGGGGAAATTTGGACACACACCCACCCACACAGGGAGTGGATTCACACTCCATAATCCACCACTGAAGACCTTTTTCACCTGGCCTCTCCCCTGGCATTCACTGGCCTTTACAATATAATCAGATGGAAATATTTCATGCTTTCTCACTTCCATATCTTTTATTACACATCATCTCTGCTTAATACATGAAAACATTGCTGTGTTTTCACATTACCTGCTATGCAGCAGGTAAAATTAGCAAGACAAATTATAAAACATAATATGGTCTTGTTTTTTTCTTTTAATAGCCATAATATAGATTTCATGGAATTTTATCCTTTCCCTAAAATGTTGGTAACAACACACTTGCTAAAGCAGTCTCCCTTTAAAATTTGCCTCAAATATAAAAAAACTGTTCAACTCCTCAGGTACTTCCCTCTTTTTTCCTTCATTTTCAACAAATGTCCACATGTCTCTTCTCAATCTTTAAAAATCCTGCCCATCCCCTTAAGTTGCTCAGACCTTACTCCCTCTCCTTAATATGAAGGTTTCTCAACCTTGATATTATTATCAACATTTTGGGCCAGAAATTGCTTTCTGGAGTGGGGGGTGAAGATGTTCCCCTGCATTCCAAGATGTTTAGCAACACATCTGGCCTCTTCCCACTAAATTCCAGTAGCACACCTTTCCCCTTTCTCCACCCCACCAGCTGTGACAGCCAAAATGTTTCCAGAAATTTCTGAATATCCCCTAGTGTGCAAAGTAGTGCCTGGATGAGAACTACCGACTTATGTAGCACTCACACCGTCCCTTGGGCCATAACATCGAGGGCCTCATTCCGTGTTACCAGTGAAAAGCTTTTACCATAGTTCACTTTCTCTAGTTGCCCTCCTCGCTTTTTCCACTCATGAAGAATGAGAAAAACATCCTTTCAAAATGGAGGTTTTAGAAATAGAATAATCATACCGTGCTTTGCGTGGTCGAAGGAGAATCATTCAGCACTGTTGTTATGCTCATATGCCCACAAAACTGGCTATGCACGAGTATTGGTGGGGGGAACAACTATAAAAGATGAATGTTTGCTTGTTCTATTATTTCATTGGTCATATGTTAAAATAAAAATCTCTCTTAAGGCTTCCTAAAGAAACCCAGTGACTCACCATTTCTCAAGAATAGACTTCAGCCCTGGCTAGTGTGGCTCAGTGGATTGAGTGCCAGCCTGTGGGCTGAAAGGCTGTGGGTTCAATTCCCAGTCAGGACACATGCCTGGGTTGTAGGCCAGGTGCCCTGGTTGGGGGTGTGTGAGAGGCAACTAATCTATGTTTCTCTAGCACATGCTTCTTCCCTCTCTTTCTCCTACCTTTCCCCTTCTGTAAAATAAATAAACAAATAAAATAAAAAGAATAGACTTCATAGTCAAATGAAGAAAAAGCAGTTCTTCCTAATGAACAATGTATCGCAACAAAGTAAAATCAAGCAACGTGAACTACAAATAACCTGTTCCAGTGCTTGCCTGCTGGTGGCTGCTGGTGTGCAGTCAAAATTTAGCTGTTGCACTTGGAATGACTGAGGAGTGAGGTCATCTCCTGATTTTCCACACTAATGGAGACAAATATATCTGACCTGGAAGGTCATCAGTCTCCATCCACAAACTCAAGTGTGTGAGAAATTTATTTTTATGACTCACCCTAATTTCTACGTCAAGCCCTGATGCTGCTGCATGGGTAAGAGGTCGTGAAAATTCTGTTCAGTAAATTTAGGAATCTCCTCTCTCCCAACACTGGCCAGAATTTTGCCACTCCCCTGGGTTTCTGCCAAAGAAGAGCCC
>PVKM010043144.1:0-12602 GCA_004027735.1 Carollia perspicillata
AAAAATAAAAATTAAAAACTAAAAAATTTCTTTAGAAATATCAAACAAACAAAAAACAAAAACACACACAAAAAATTAAAAAAACCCTCTTGCTGGTTTCAAACTAGTCAAACTGGTTTTTCTGTTCTTGCTGGCTGCAGTAGTCTGAGGGGTGGGTTCTCAGATATGGTCTCTGGGTCTCAGGGTCTCAGGGTCTCTGGGTCTCTGGAGGCGCACACGCTCACTCCGGGTTTACTAGTTGCAGGCTCCAGTGGAGGCTCCAGATCTCTGGAAGCACTCTGGCTCACTCCGGGTTTATGGGTGCAGTCTCCGGGTCTCCAGAGGTGCAAGCACACACTCTGGGCCCACAGGAGCCATCTCCCAGTCTCTGGCAGTATGCATGCTCACTCCGGGTTTACCAGGTGCAGCCCCTGGCCTCCCAAGGCACGCATGCTCTCCTGTCCCAGTGTGGTCCCTGGGTGCTCCACAAAGTTCTCTCTCCTCCCCCTGGGTTGTGGGTGCGCCTGCACCCCAGGGCCACCTCTGGTCGCACTGATTGGGCACACACGCTTTCCAGGGTTATGAGTGGGTGCTCACAGCCCCCGTTTGCCACTCAGTCCTTACTCCTCTCTCAGCAATTTCAAACAACTAGGTGTCTCCCAGTACTGCTCAAACTCTCCCTGGCTGGGTAGGAAGTGCCGACCCAGGTCTCTCCCAAGAGCCCTGTGGCTGGCCCAGTGGGCCCCGGGCCAGGGCTGCAGCCTCCCTGATCCCTGCACTGATCTCTGGGCCCTTATTGTCCTAAAGCTCCTTATCATCTGGTTTTTCAATGTCCCCTACAACTTTTTAATCTATTTTCCTGTATGTTGTGGTACTGTTGGCTATCTGCTCTGTTCCTCCCTAGATTGGCCAGGTTTCTCTCCCGTGTGTAGGAGGAAGTGGAATCTGCTCCCTCTTACCAAGCCGCCATCTTCTCTCTCCTGACTGTGTAGATATTCTGTTTTTAGAGTGGAACCATAATCATGCTTTCTAATTGACTAAAGAAGGGCAGGCCATGGAGAATTTTGTGTGGGAGACTTGGAGTGAAGCAACACCATTTTGCAGCTCACAGGGCGGTTGATCACCTGATACAGGTTCTGGCTCCTGCTGGGTCTTCCTTCAGCTCTACCACTCCTTGGATGTGTGCGTGTTTTAACCCATGACATAGTGCCTCCTTCACTTTCTGTGTTCATACTGCTGAGGTTAGAGAGAACAAGAACAGACTGTGGTTGCTGTCTATCCTCATGGAATCAGCTCAGTGCTCTTGGTGGACTTCAAGCTCTGGCATCAGCCATGAAGAGAATAGCCTTCCAGGAACTGCTCAACTATCTCAGTTGTGTATGTGTTCCTATAAAAAAATTTTGTATGTGTGTGTATTATAACAATTCCAACACTAATACATGTATATACTATATATTACAGATATAAATGTATTAGGGAAATGGTCTTGACTTGATAATTAATTCAAAGCTTGGCTCTGCCATTCACCTTGTGTTATAATAAACAAATCCTATTACTCTGTGAATTTCAGCTACCTTACTTGCAATATGATGAGTTGGTACCAGTAATCTTTAAATTATTGTTTTTTTTCAAGTTATGGTTTTAGATCTACTACAGATTGTGCAATCAATGTAGTGCATAGCAACCAAAATCATAACAAAATTAAATGGAATTGAATAGACTAGAAAATGTCAATGTGCACTCCATGGGGTAAGGGTGATATTTTATTTCAGGTAGATGCTAGATATGAATGTGTATATGTTGTGATGTAAAATGTATTTCTTACTGGTAGACAGGTTAGGAAAGCTTGAAAACTATTTCCTTTTATAGTGATCAAAGAGATTATTCCTTAGATCTAGACTAGTTGTTTACTCATCTGGACAGATCCAGGCAGACAAGGATGGAAAGCCATCAATCACATTCTGCAGCTACTGTGTCTGGCTCTTCCATTCTCTCTGCTTTTGTTTTGCTCTGCTTTCTAATGCTTGGGTGCATGCCTGAAACACACAATATTTTAAGTTTGAATTACTTAGCAACACTAAAACTTTCAGGGATGAATAAAATCTAGATTTCTGCCTTCTCAGCAATATTCAGAATGTCTGTAATGTTAGGCTGGTTTTCTTGTCTCACAAGAATCAGTGGCAAGGGCAAAGGGATTGCTCCCTGTACATGGGTATGTGTTTTAAAATGTAGGTTCTATTTATTATTATTCAGGTATGGTGAGACAAACAGATCAGAGACAATTGTCATTGAAAAGATAGTTTATTGATCAGAGTTCCCAAGAGAAAGGTGTGGTGTGTTTGTGTGGGAATGGTGGTTGTGCTAGGGGAAGCACCAGGTTGGTCAGGAGGCAGCAGAAGTAGGGGAAAATCTGGGAAGAACATTTATTATAGTATCTGCCAGCAAAGGCAAGGTGAGGTGGGTTAGGCAAGTT
Organism: Carollia perspicillata; assembly: GCA_004027735.1. Lineage (NCBI taxonomy): Eukaryota > Metazoa > Chordata > Mammalia > Chiroptera > Phyllostomidae > Carollia > Carollia perspicillata. The sequence continues at coordinate 2,453 of PVKM010043144.1, forward strand.
TAGGATTAACTAGCATGAATAATTTTTGTGGGCTTGGGAGCACAGTGCTGTCCCTAGTTGTTCGGTAGCTGGCCCTGTGGTGGCCCCGAGTATGAGAGTCCTGATAAAGGAGATGGTTTGGGTGTGAGCTCTAGGTCACTTGTTTTACATTTGAAAAGTGTGTTGGCAGAAAAGTCCTTTACTATCTCCAGGAATTGGCTAGCACTGGGAGGGGCAGCCTCTACAGAGTCACCAATGTCCCAACATGTTAAAGCATCAGAAACACAGAAGAAAATACAAAGGCGTGATTAATGCAGCCTATAGGATATGTTTGCCCTAGTTTCCAGCCAGAACCATTCACTGTTTTTTTTTTACAAGTAGTGGAGTTGGGACTCCTAGCTTGGATCAATTTTCTGCTGGTCCAGTTGGGAAGAATAATTTTTGGCCATGAACATGGCTATTTGTTTTTTACTTACCCACTGCAAATGGCAGAGGACACAGAGGTACAGAGTAGTTATCCTGTGTGGGAAGTAACACTGCAGGATGTGAGGCCAATACCAGCTGTGGAGCTCACCCTTCATGGCTGGTGCACTGGGGCTAATGGAGGAGACATAATGTCTCTATAACCTATGACTGCAAATGACCCAGGTCCAATGGGGCAGAATTTTTCTGGCTGCATTATCAGTAGGGTTCAACTCCTTTTGGGCAACAATTGTCCTTAGTCAATGCCATGCAAAGCATTACACAGACTTTTGTTTTTAAGTTTCTAGATTGGGACCAGCACTTAGCATCTCTGTCCAATATTGGGGTGTTTGGTAACTGGGAAAGAAGTCAGCATTTTAGGCTCTTACTGCCCTTTGCAGTGATTGTCTTAGAGCCTGAAGAACATAGTGAAAATCCCCCTTTCCTATTTGGTTCTTATTCAGTCTGATTCCAGGTCAGTGATGTGCCCAGGATCTGGCATCAGAAGGACCTGGGTTCAAACCCCAGCAGGTACTACTTCACATTGTGTGATACTGCAATGTATTTAACTTCCTTTAGTCTGTTCTTCATCCATAACATTGAGTTGTTGTAAGAGCTAAGTAAGTCAACTAAGTAAAGAACTTAGAACCATCCCTGGCACAAAATTAGTGCTCGGAAATATTTGCTGTTATTTTACTATTACTCATCAAATACATTAGGCCAAGCATGGTGCTGATGCTATAAAGATGACATGGCAGGGTCACTGTGCCAAGAAAATGCAGTCTAGTGTTATAATTGCTATAACATAGAAAAGTACAGAGTTTGCATGAAGGAGTTCTTCTTGGGGAAGAGGTGGAGTAAATCAGGGGAGGCATTAAAGAACAGGGCCAGGGCCAGGGCCGGGGAGGGTGAATGAGGTCCACAGGGCACAACATTTCAGGAGGCACTTGGCTGATCCTGAGAGTGAGTGCCTGTAAATTTTGCTTCCTGGGACCTCTCTTGCCTCACCTTGGTCCTGGCCTATTCACAGAGAGGTGCTGTTAAAGTAAATATTGCAGTGTAAGTAGGAGATGGCCAGCTGAATATCCCAAGCAAAGAGGAAGGTGTCTATAAAAGTATAAAGTGAGAAAATAGAATAAAGTATGTATGTATTTGACATGAATGAAACATACTATGTATGGCCACCAGGAAATGTGAGAGGTAAGGCTACGAAGGTGGGTAGGGGTGGCACATAAGGACTCTACAATATATGAATACAATATATTATTATCTCAATTTTATAATGAAGAACATTTCTATACACATAAAGGAGCTTGACATTTATCTTTGGCAATGGGAAACCTTGGTAAATAACTTAGTAATATACTTAACAAGAAACATGCAGTACATAAAAAACACAAACATGTATAAAATTTTTCTGAGAGGCAGGGCAGAAGTCTTGAGTAAATGTAGAAACAGATTGTCTTTGTATTCCTGATATCACTGAGATTCAGTGTAAACTCTCTAAACCATATGGTCATTAAATTGTTCTTACTTTTGACTCAATATCATCTAAAGGCTTTCCTCTAGGTGTGCCTCAGTCAAATCTGGGTGATGTCAATCAGTAAAAGGTCAAAGCTTCTGTTTCACACTGTAATTTCTGAACTCGCATAAAACTGCAGTGACTGGTGGAGTTCCAGGATAGTGAAGGAGCAAGGGCAAAAACGGTGGTGTCTTTGACCCTTCCTTAATTTGTCATATGACACATATGCCCTGGATTTTTAGATGTGATGACATGTTGGGGAGAGAATCCATTCCTGAGTGAAATCGGTCACATCATCACTTTAGCACTCAGAAAGTTGGAGCTATAACTAATTTGCCTTAAGAAAGAAATAGAAATGGAACATTTATTGCTTCACATATTATAGACAAGTCTTTATCTGCCACCTATAAAGACTCAAGAATTCTTTTTTAAAAATCCAAATGGGACCCATAATTTATAATCATAGTACATAGTAAAGGCAACTGTGTTGGTCAACCAATTGCGGCAATATTTTGCATAACAAACTCTTCCATGATGTGAAAGCTTAGAATCCCCACATGTATCTCATGCTTCTTCATCCAAGGCTTGTATGCCATTGGCTGTTCTAGGTAGGACTCCATACTTTGAGCCCCAAGAGGCAGGTTGGATTCAGAACTTGCCATGTGTCTTCATTCTTTTTGTATCAGCTACTTCCCAGGGGATGTTCCTTGTAGGGCAGGTCACATGAGTAAAGAAGTCTAGTGGAACACATGGTGCCTCTTCAGGCCTCAGCTTGGAACTGGCACACACATTTCGTGAGGTAAACCAATCAATGGGCAAACCTCAAGGACAGTCTGGCTCACAGGAGAGCTGGAAAATGACCCAAGCTGTTACATTCATGTAACAGGACTATGGTTTTACCCACAATCCAGATGATGAGAGCGCCTCAGCTGTTCTTCTTCAGTAAATCACTCCTAAGAATGGTGTCCATCCACCCTACAGGCTTCCTTTGAAATGGGGTATAGAGTGCTCTGTAAAAGCTGAAACACCTGAAATTTACTCATCATAATGCTACAATGGTGATGATGAAATTAAACTTGTCCCAGTCCTCAACCACAACTACCTACTTTGACATCAATTTCCTGCAGGGTAGCTCCAAGAGAGCCTACTGCTGACCCTTATGGTATAGATAGAACAACTCACACTGTTGATGCTGACTCAGAAATTCTAGGAGGGCAGAAAGAAGATGATGGGAGTGGAGTACATGCTCTAACAATACACACTGGGTCCTTCCAGCATTTAATATTCACCTAAGTCTGATTTTTAACCTGCCCCCCATTGCAATGGTGAAAACCTGGAACTCTATAGTTTTTCCTAGCTCATTTGGTAGTCCAGAATGAGTTAGTATAGACTAAATATCCTTCTGTTGCCTCAGATCCTGCAGGCAGTGCCCAGTCCCATTGTACAGTACAGATGGGTATACTGTGATGTCCAGTCCATGTCACCAGCACAGTGGGTAAAGGTGAAGTACCTGCCTATATCTAAGATAAATTTGGGGTTGGAAATCAGGATGCCTGGCTTCCAGAGCCAGCACCACCATTTTTCCTTCTGTTTCCTCATCTGTAAAACATAGGTAATAATAACTGCCCTACTTTCTCACACAGTGACTGTGAAGACAAAATGAGAAAAAGCAAGTTTCAGAATAAGAAACACTATTCAAATGCAAGATAATTTTAGATTCTTCTATTCCTCTCTAAATTAATAATAGCCCCTCACATGTGTACAATGCTTTTCATTTTCCCAAGCACTTCCACTGCATTATCTCATTGTTTGCACCATAGTCCTCAGTTTTTCAGGGGTGGAAAGGGAGAATGGGTGCTTTCTCAAGTGGCTTGCCAAGGGCCATCCAGTAAGTGACAGGGCTGGGAGAGCAGCTGGTCTTCCCTATGCTAGTACTGACCTTTGTCCATTGTAACCTACTGCTTCAGCTTCTCAGTCAAAGCACTTTGAAGCCCATGTAGAAAAGTATTTGTGAGGCCAATGCTGTCAGTAGTCTGTGGGAAGTCAAGGTGTGAAACAATGTCCACCTGAAAGTGTGAGCTCAGGGCTATGAAAGTAACTTCAGAGCCTGTACAGTCCTGGAAACACTAATGGGCCTTGGGTTCCAACTCCCAAGTCACTGGCAGGATCCAGCCCCATATTGTCACTCCTGCTTCTTGAAGTGGTGGGTAGGTGACCACTAGGTTGGATACTCAACAGGGATTTTCTGAATGTTCCTGAAGCAATGGGGAAAAATCCTCCATTACATAGAACTATCTACTTACTTAAGTGGAAAGAAACTCAGAGATATTTCTCCGGTCTAAACTACTCATTCTATAGATAGAAAATGGTTAGTTCCAGAGGAGGAGCAAATTTATCATGGTTAGAGAATGGGTTTTGGGTTCTCACAGATCTGGAGATCCATTCTCAGCTCTGCCATGGACAGAGGAATAAGGAATAAGGACAGTAAAGGAGGGCTAAATGAGATAAATGTGTTCAAAGTACCTAGCATATAGGAGGTATGGCACACATAGTAGAGTGTCGATCAGACAGTGTGCTTGGTGGCAAATAACTGAACTAACTCAATTTAGCTAGAGAGAAGGGGTCTTTTAGATAGAATGACAGGTAGTTTCTCATGTTGTCTTCAAGAGGCTTGAGCCAAACTTGGAGACTACACCACTAGGAAGAATTTTATCCATGTTGAGCGACAGCACCTGCTTTCCAATGCATCCCGAGATATTCTCATCAGGAAATACTGCATTTTGGCATGTATTTGTGCATACACGCTTTTGGCCCAAACTTTCAGGAAAAAAATCTTGTTTTAATTTTTTAATATTATATTTTGTTGATTGTGCTATTACAGTTGTCTTGACCTTTCCTCTTTTGCCACCCTCCACCCAGCCCCACTCCCTCAGGCAATCCCTACATCATTGTTTGTGGGGATTATAGGAATGTCTATGGGTCATGCCTGTAAGTAATTTGGCTACTTCATTTCCTATACTGTATTTTACATTCCCATGGCTATTCTAAACTACCTATTTGGACTTCTTTTAAAAAAATTTAATTTTAATTTAATTTTTTAAAAAATATTTTATTGTTGTTCAAGAATAGTTGTCCGCATTTACCCCCGACCACTATCCCCCACCCTAGCCATCCCCACCTCCCTCTCCTGCTTCCACCCACCTTGATTTTGTTCATATGTCCTTTAGAATTTTTTCTGAAAACCCTTCCCCCTTCCTCCCTTCCTCCCATTATCCTCTCCCACCTCCCCTCTGGTTAGTGTTAGATTGTTCTTAATTTCCATGTCTCTGGTTATATTTTGCTTCCTTGTTTGTTATGTTGATTATGTTCCACTTGAAGGTAAAATCATATGGTATTTGTCCCACACCGCCTGGCTTATTTCACTCAGCATAATGCTCTCCACTTCATCCATTCTGTCCCAAAGAATAGGAGCTCCTTTTTTCTTTCTGCTGCATAGAATTCCATTGTATAAATATACCATGTTTTTTTTTTTAACCATTCATTTACTGATGGATACTTAGGTTGCTTCCAGCACTTGGCTATTGTAAATTGCACTGCTATGAACATTGGGGTGCACAGGTTCTTTTGGATTGGTGTTTCAGGGTTCTTAGGATATAGTCCAAGCAGTGGAATTGCTGGGTCAAAAGGCAGTTAGTTACATTTTTAGTTTTCTGAGGAAATTCCATACTGTTTCCCATAGTGGTTGTACCAGTCTGCATTCCTACCAACAGTGCACTAGGGTTCCCTTTTCTCCACAACCGCTCCAACATTTGTTGTTCGTTGCTTTGTTTATTACGGCCATTCTGACTGGTGTGAAATGGTCTCTAATTGTGGTTTTAATTTGCATCTCTCTGGTGGCTAGCAATACTGAGCATCTTTTGTAATGTCTCTGGGCCCTCTGCATGTCCTCTTTGGAGAAGCATCTGTTCAAGTCCTTTGCCCATTTTTTAATTGGGTTGCTTGTCTCATTGGAGTGGAGTCATGTGAGTTCTTTATGTATTTTGGAGATCAAACCCTTGTCTGAGGTATCATTGGGAAATATGTTTTACTATACAGTTGGCTCTCTTTTCATTTTAATGTTGTTTTCTTTAGCCATGTAGAAATTTTTATTTTGACGAGATCCCACTTGTTTATTCTTTCCTTTATATCCCTTGCTCTAGGGGACATATCAGTGAAAATATTGCTGCATGAGATATCTGAGATTTTCCTGCTTATGTTCTCCTGAAGGAGTTTTATGGTGGGGCTATAACTGTGTTGGTCCCTGCATTTGTCCCAGGGACCTTATCATCCTAAAAAATCTCCTTAGCATCTGATTTTTCAACGTCCTCTACAGTTTTTGGCCTCCAACATTCACATATGCTGGGATACCATTGACTGTTCAGTTTTTTCCTCAGACGATTGGCTAGGTGTTCCACCTGTGCTCAGCGGGAAGTGGACTCCACTCTCACCTATCTCATACCCATCTTGACCCCTATCTGTACTTCTTAATCCCATTACCTCTTCACTCATTCTCACTGTGTTGCAGCCTGTCAAGGCCTGGCAGGTCTACTCTAGCTTCAGGGAGAGGGAAGAAAATGTGTGAAGCCATGGGGATGTTTGACATGACTGTATACATGGGTGGGCGAACTACCATGCTTCAAAGCTGTGTGTCTCCAGTGAGAAGTCCCTACTTCCTTAAGTACTAGAGGCAAACAAAGCTGGCTTCCAGTCTGAGAATTATATAACATAGTAGAATTCTGCACATGCATGCCCACTTCATGTTATGGAAATTGTTTATTGGACCCAGTCACAAGGGTATGAAAACACTACTTACCATGGCCATTCAAGGTTATGGAAACACTGTATCTCTTAGTTACTCAGACTCACTACCTCTGAGTTCCAGTATTGGGGTAGCAGCTTGAAGCACAAGTGGTATACAGGGAGAAACCAAAGTGTCTGGCATCAAGGTGAGCACAGGCCACTGTCCCTTTGCTAAACCCTCCCCCCACAGAGCTAATAAGCTAGTGCCATATCTGAGACTCCACCAACCTGCCTAACACTGTTTGACCTGACTTACAGATCCCCAAAGGCTCTATTCCACTTCATGTACAAACCCATCCAAGCTACTCTTCCATAAGAATAGATGGTTTTTGCTCCTAAATCCTATCACACAAGGAACAGCTGGCTTCAGTGAGCCCTAGTAGCAGCCAGACTGCTACCCCAGTACTGGAACTCAGAGACAGTGAGTAGATGAATCCATATATGGGTTTTTTAAGAGGGCTCCAGAAATTTCTTCCATTGACTCAATTCTTGCTAGTTTTTGCAGCCAGAAGTTGTGGGGGCTTTCTTTCCTGGCACTGGAATCCTGGGCTGGGGGGGCTTGATGTGAGTCTGGAAGTCTTCACTCCTGAGGTACCCTTCCTGAATTTTTATCCATGTGAGTGTTGGACCAGCTTGTCCCATGTCTGTGCCCCTCTTACCAGTCTGGATGTATTTGGTTTCTTTAATTCTGTAGTTGTCAGACTTCCATTCAGCTTGATTTCTGGTGTTCCTGAGTGATGGTTGTTCTAAATTTTAGTTGTAATTTTGATCTGGTTGTGCAAAGAGATGAGCCATGTCTGCCTGCACTGCCATCTTGACCAGAAGTCCATGTTTTAATTTTTTAATTAATTAATTTGTTTTTAGAAACTTGTTTTTTTAATTTATAAAGGAATTTTAGCATCTATTTTTAAACATATTATAGTACAAGAAATTTTATGTAACAAATAATTACAAAATACAAGAAAAGATACAAAGTTTTTCAGGTACTACTTATTTATAATGTGCATCCTTATTTTTCCCTCAATAAATGTGGGCAAAAAAAGCATGCATTATACACGGCAACATACAGTAACTGCCAGGCAGGATCTCTTTTCAAGTGGCTCTTGTTCAAATTAAAATTCCATGTGACTTCTATGATTGGCACACCCAAGTTCACATGACTATTGCAGTTGCAAGGATTATAGTTGAAAGGCTTGGGTAGGAGTCACTCACAATGATGGGGGACTCAAATACTGGAAAAATTTTAGTTTTAGGTAATAGATAATAAGCTTAGTAGCCAGTGTATGTAAAATGCTATTGTTTCAGGAACTGAAGATATGACCCACCTTGACTGCAGGAGACCATAAGCTGTCCCAACTTTGTGCCTCAGGAGGTTTCAAGTAATCAAGATGCTATCTGAGCCATTGTCCTCTAGGGGGATATACCCACCATGCAGGACACATAAAAACCACTTCCCAGGACACATGAAAGAATGCTGCAGCTTTTCTCTGATTAACTTTCCCCATGAATTCCAAACCCTTTACAAACACTTTTCTTCTCCTTATAAAAAGCGTCAGTTTAAAATGGAATTAGAGAACAGGCTGACCAGAGAGGAGAGAGGAGGGAATTTCAGGGGAACAGGGGCAGGGTTTACAGGAACAAGTGTAAAGGGCACATGGACAAAAACTTGGCAGGGTGGAAATGGAAGGGAGATGGGGAGGGCTGGAGGTGTTGGCTGGGGTGGGAGTAAAAGGCAAAAAACTGTACTTGAACAACAATGAAATAAAAAACAAAAAATAAATAAAATGGAATTTAAGGTAGTCTGTTAGGGTACAAAGCCACTGCCTTCTCAGGCCACCAGCCATCTGAATAAAGCAGCCATAAAGATTCAATCCCTGTCTCTTCTTTTAGGGTGTGGTAGGTGACAGGCAGCATGAACACTGACTTTTCTGGTTTAATATTTTGGTCACTCTACTCCAGTACAGACTTTGGAACTCTTCAATAAGTCTGGGTATTTGGTGGGTAGTCCCATTGGTTGCCTGGATTGGGGACTCTAGAGGGTGTATTTGGAGACTCCCTAGCAGCTGCCAAGTGGTTTCACTTGGGGGCTCTCAGCACTTCCCATTGTCTTCACGTTTGATTGAATCATTGTGCTTTCTGGTTCAGTTTAAAATCCCGGGTCACTATCTGCATCATCAGGAGTTAAGGTGCCTCCTGGTTTATAGAGCTCTGTCTGGTAAAAAGGTGTACTCTGGTATAATTAAGGTGGCTTCTGGTTTTTGAAATATTATAGAGCCCTGTCTGGTAAAATAGGGGACAAATCTTCCATCCCAGGAAACAGTACTTTGTGGCAAGTTTTGGCTAATTGGTTGACCTATGCTTATAAACCTATGACTAAAAAGAAAGTGGTTTTTATTGTAACACTGTTTGGCTTATGTATTGTATAATATAAACTCAGGAGAGCTCTGGCCACCAAATGGGTCTTTAAATTGCTGTATTGTACAGTAACTAGAGTTGTTTTGTCAAAGATTGGTGAAGTGGGACAAAAATGCCTTACCTAGAAACTTTCACAAGTTTACATAATTAGGATGCAGGATTAAAAGAAAATAGATTAATGGTCCAGAGAAAAGGGAATTTGCCTGTGAAAGACAGCAGAAGCTCAGAAGAGAAGGACCAGGAACATTTAGATATTATGGCTGTTACAAGCATGATCAAGGTTCCCATGGCCCCTCCAGCCCCGAGGTATCTTCCTCCTTACTCAGCTGAGGGAACTGGAGAAAGTGAGCCTGCACTGGTCTTGCCATCTGGAACCCAACAAGAAACAAAATTTGGTGGAGGTAAAGCCCCTACCAGGGCATGGCAATACCTTTTGCAGACCTCCAGTGGGAATAAGGCCAGAGGGCCAGCCCACTGGATGTTATGGGCTCATGCTCCATTTTCTACATCAGATCTGTTACACCGGAAAATCTCTGAAGGTACCAGAGTATATCTCTGTAGAGTAGATAAAGGAGTGCACCCAGGCTTTTGAGTTTCTGAAGGCATATCTGGCTTCTACACCAGTCTTGGGGCTTCTGAACTTACTAAAGCCCTCTCAGTGATATGTTCATGAAAAGCAGGGCATTGCCTTAGGAGTCCTCACCTACATACTTAGTGAAATTTTGCAACCTGTTGTATACCTGTTAAGAAAACTAAATCAAACTGTCCAGGGTTGGCCAGTCTGCTTGAGAGTTGTGACAGTCACCTGTGAGATCTTACAGGAAGCTGAAAATTTTCCTTGGAATAACCTATCACCATTTATGCATCCCACCATGCGTTGAGCCTGTTGGAACAAAAGGGAAATGTGTGGCTCACTGCTGGAAGAATGGGCAG
>PVKM010043145.1:0-12601 GCA_004027735.1 Carollia perspicillata
AATCCTTACCCTCTCTCCCATCTGCCAGGCAAGGTGAAGGGAGCCCGGGGCCCTGAGTGACTGCATGGAGCAGAGCCATCCTGAACTGTGATATGACTGGGGAGTAACCTTTCATGGTAAAACAAACACATTATGCCAATCAGCACATCCTGATCAGTCACACACACACTGCCAAAATAAGGGCTGTGTCGTTGCCTTTCCAGGGCCACCCTGCCACCTTCTCAGCTAACCCTTATAGGATACCTGTACTCTCAAAGTAACCCCTCCTCCCTTGGCAAGGGGGCCAAACTGAGCCTCCCAACCTGAAACGTAACATTGCAGTGGATGGTGGCTCCTGTGTCCACGTTGCGGTTGAAGGCTCCCCAGGGACTCCATCTGAAGACAACATCCTTTCCAAACTCAGGGCCTGGGAAGAACGCAGCTTCCTCCACTTTCACCAACAGTTGAGCTCTGCTCGGAGGTCGCACACTAGCCTTTGCCCAATCTGGGGACGGCTAGCTGGGAGACGTGAGCCACCCCCAGGGCTATGCTGGGTTGGATTTCCCTGTGCTGAGATCTGTCATGTTTAAATGCAGCATGATTTTCTGGTTGGCTTTCAGAGTGGCCTTGACATCCCTGCTCTTAGCCTGGGTGTGCCAGAACTGGAGGTACCGAGAGAGGTTACCTGCCATCTCTAAGTGCCAAAAGAAGCCGCCCTTGGAACCCAGCAGTTGGAAAAAAATGGTCTCAAGACTGAAGGGTTGAAGCACAGGTTATTGTGTTCCATGTGCGGGGCAGAAAGTGGGGAGAGGCTCACACGGGGTCTTTCGAACAGAGATGGTGGACTTCAGTACCCTTGGGTAAGGTGGGCAGGGTGGGCTTGAGGGGGAAACCTGAGTGCCTGTGTCTCATTCAAAGAGCGTGCCCTAGCATTAGTCTCTTTTGGTCACTGCTGATGTCTAACACTCAGGACAGGTCCAGGCACATGCTAGGTGCTCAATAAATATATAGACGACCACAGAATCACTAGTTACAGCTTGAAACCCCAAGCTAGAGCCAAACTGGGGTGGATAATGTTTAACTCATGGTGTGGCAGGAAGAGTAATACCCACCCTCCCAAACATGACCATGTTCTAATTCCTGCAGATATGTACCTTACAGGGCAAGGGGGACTTTGCAATGCAGGATCTTGAGACAGGTAGAGTATTCTGGATTATCCAGTGGGTCCAAGATAATCACAAGGACTCTTATTAGGCACAGGCAGGAGGCTTAGAGTCAGAGAGAGTGGAAGATGCTTCTCTGGTGGCTTTGAAGATGGAGAAAGGGACAGTGAGCCAGAGAATGCGGGCATCTTTCAGAGCCAGAAAAAGACAAGGAAATGGATGCTCCCCTGGAGCCTCTGGAAGGAACAGAACCCTGGAAACCCCTTGCTTTTAGTCCACTGAAACCTGTTTTGGACTTCCGATCTCCAGAAGTATGAGATAAATTTTTGTTTTTTATGCCACCGAGCTTGTGCAAGGTGATTTGCTACAGCAGTGAAAGGAAACAAATGCACATGGTTACTCAACCATTTACTCACTCAACAACTGTAGAGCTGCTGCCCCACGCCAGGCAGACAGTGGCGGGCTGCTCTCTTTTCCTATCTATGTCGACTGACAAGTTAAAAAAGTACTGTCACAGAATTTTATCATTAATGGACACCTCCCAATAAAGACGTGGTTTTATTTTAGAATCAAGATGGAGGAAGAAAAAAAAAGTCCAAGGGAAGAGAAAAATGTGTCTGTCATTCACCAAAGATTGAGCCCAAAGAGCAGCGGACAGCCAACCTGAACAGAAAGGAGGCCCCATCTGCTCGGGCCCAGCCTGTCGTCATCAGGTGGCTCGTTTAGGCCCAGTGTGTCAGCTCTTCTGGCTTTCTTTTAATTAGAGGCTGAAATCTGGGTTTTATCCCAAATCTCTTGGTTTTAAATGTTGACAATTCATTTAAAAAATAAATTCAAATGCTAAGCGGGCCAAACAAAACACACCTGCAGGTCGGACTTGGCCCACGGCGCCATTCTGCAATCTCCGGCTCACAGAGCGGTGAGCACCACTGGGAAGCGTGTCTGCAGGTGTTTCAGGCTGTCCTCCCGCACTCTGTTTCCCCTCGGGAGCTCCCAGGACTTCAGCGGCCCAACTTCTGGGAGCCATTCCCAGCCCTGTTTAACTGGTGGGGCGTGCAGCCCCAGAAGAACGGGGCTTGGAGCTTAACAGCCGGCCCAGCATCACCCTCCTTCCAACAGACCTTTGTATCCCCTACGAGGGAGAAACCAGCACTATCTTCCTCGTCAGGGCCCAGCACATAGGAGGTGATCAATGAATGGCTACCAGATAACGTGGTTATCTCAGGAACTTCTACTCCGAGAGGGGTCAGAAGGAGATTTGGGTGAGGGCCTGTGCACACCTCAAAGACTTGAGGGAGAGTTAATGTTACTTTCCGATTCTCACAACCCCTGTGTAAGAAATGAGTACTGTTGTCTCCATTTTATAGGTGAGGCAACTGAGGCCCGGAGACATGAAATAATTTCCTAAGAACACATAGACAAAAATGAGTTTTATTCCTAGAAAGATAGATGCCAAGACTCCCCAAAGTCAGGGGTCAGAACACCATGGTGCACAGGCCAGCCCCAGCCTGTGTTTGTGAATAAACCTGTCTTAGTCGATTCTGGCTGCTCGGACACAGATACCACAGGCTGGGGGACCTCAGCCACAGAAACTGACCTCTCACGGCTCTGGAGGCTGGAAGTTCGAGAGCAGCGTGCTGGCGTGGCTGGGCTCTGGGAGGACTCTCCTCCTGGTTTGCATGCAGCCTTCTTCTTGCTTGTCCTCAAATGATGGAGAAAGAGGGAGCTACGTCTCTTCTTCTTCTTCTAAGGGCACTAATCCCACCGAGGGGCTCCATCCTCATGACCTCATCACCTCCTAAAGGCCCCACCTCCCAATTCCACGACACTGGGCTTCAGCATATGAGCCTGAGAGGGACACATTCAGTCCGTAGCCCGTTTTATGGGAACACTGCCCCACCTACTCGATTATGGATTTTCTGTGACGTGTTTATGCTACCAGGGCAGAGAGCAGTAGTTGCAACAGAGCCTGCAAGGCCTGAGAAAGCTAAAATAGTCACTGTCTGGGTCTTCACAGAAAACATTGCAGACCCTGCTCTGGCTCAGGAATACAGTGGATTCTCAACAGCACTGAGACTACTACTCATTAAGCACTGACTGTGCGCCAGGCCCTGTGGAGCTCTGCTGGTGAGGGTAAGATGTCAGGATGTAGCTCCAAGTGTCACAGGACACAGGAAAGGTACGAGTCTGGGGGTAGCCAGGAAAACCAAAGGGAAAGTTGGTGGGCATGGCTAGAGCAAAAGCCTGGAGGGCAGAATGCTCAATTACTACCTAAGGAGACTCCCTAGATGACACTCACCTTTCCATGCGCACAGGTTAGCCTGGGATGTGTCCTTCTACAGTGAGTCTGCCACAGAGTGCAGCCGCCTCCTGGGCCGCACCTCTGGGTGTGTGCCACTCTCCACCTGAGCGGTGCAGCTGCATACCGTGAGCCACCTGCCTCTCAGGCACCTGCAGCACAAACTAGAGAAGGCCCACCCCCAAGATGCTAATTAGATCATGCCACTCCCAACCTAGGACATTCCACTGTCTCTCCACTGCAGCTAGAGGTCAGCCTGAGCTCCCTGGCTATCAGAAACTGGCCGGGACTACTTCAAAACAGAAACCTTGTGTCCATCAGCAGTCACTTCCTAGTGCCTTCCTCCCCTAGCCCCTGGAAACTGTAAATCTATCTGTCTCGATAGATCTGCCTATTCTAGACAGTTCATATAAATGGACTCATATAACATGTGCCTTTGGGTCTGGCTCCTTTCACCGTGCATGATGTTTTCAAGGTTCACTCATGTTGTAGCAGGTAGCAGAACTTTATTCCTTTTCATCGCTGAATAATATTCTGTCGTTTGGCTAAATTGCACTTCATTTACCCACTCACCTTGTGAACATTTGGGTGGTTTCTACTCTTTGGCTGTTATGAATGATGCTGCTGTGAACATCCACACACAAGTTTCGGGTGGACGTGGTCTCAATTCTCTTAAGCACCGGACTTGCTGGGGCACGTGGGAAGTCTGTCTAACATTTCAGAGAGACACGAAATTGGTTTTTCAAAGTCACATCACTTTATGATCCCACTGATACTTGAGATTTCTAATTTCTCACATCCTCACCAACACTTGCGATGCAGTGTTAAATTTCAGCCATGCCGGTGGGTTTGAAAAGTAGTGTCTCACTGTGGTTTGGATTTGATTATACTGAGCATCTTTTCATGAGCTTATTGGCCATTTGTATAATCTTTTTTTGGCAAACATCTATTCAGATCCTTTGCATTTTTCTTGTTTAATTGTATGAGTTCTTTGTATATTCTGGACACCAGTCCCTTCTCAGACATGGTCTGCAGATGTTCTCTTCCGTTCCACGAGCTGCCTCCTCACTTCCTCGATGGTGTCCTTTGAAACACAGATGTTTTTAATTTCGATGAGTGTCTCTTTTTGTTGTCATTAATCACTTATACTTTCCGTGTCCTCTCTCAGAAACCCTTGCCTAATCCATGGTCATTAGGATGTACTCTTGTTTTCTTGAGAGTTTTATGGTTCTTAATTTTAGGTCTGTTTTGAGTAAGTTTTATAAACTACGTAAGGATTCCAGTCGTCCCAGCACCATTTGATGAAAAGACTATTCTTTCCCCTCTTCACGGCTGCAGGCCCCTTGCTGGCGGACCCCTAATTCCTCTCCATTGGTCTGCATGTCTACCCTAGGCCACTAGGCTACCATGTTGTCTTAAATACTGTTGCTTCATATAAGTTTTGAAATTGGGAAAAGTGAGTCCTCCAATTTTGTTCTTTTTCAAGACAGTTTTGTCTATTCTGGGTCCGTTCCGGGTCCATACGGATTTTAGGGACAGCACGTCAATTTCAGAAAGAAAGACAGGTCGGCCTCTGGCAGGGCTGGAGAGGGACCGCGGGATCCGTAGGTCAATCTGGGAAGCACTGCCGTCCTAGCCTTCCAGTCCCCAGTCCAAGAGCACGGGGGGTCTTCCTATTTGCTTAGGTTTCAATTTCTTTCCACGATGTCTCATAGTTTTTAGAGTATTCGTTTTACGTTCCTTTGTTGAATTTATTCCTAAGAATTTGTTCTTTTTGGTGCTCTTGTAAATGAAATTATTTTCTTAATTCCATTTGCAGGTTTATCATTGCTAGTGTAAAGAAATGCAACTTGGTTTTGTATATGAATCTTGCATCCTGCAACTTTGAAGAACATGTTCATTAGCTTTAACAGATTTTTTTGTGCATTCAGTAGGGTCTTCTATATACAAGATCCTGTCATCTGTAAAGAAAGATAATTTACTTCTTCCTTTTCAATCTGAATGCCTCTTGCTTCTTTTTCTTGTCAAATTGCCTAGCTAGACCCCCCGTACAATGCTGAACGGAGGTGGTGAGAGCAGACATCCTACCTTGTCCTAATGTCGGGGGAAGCACTTAGCCTTTCACCAGTAAGTGTGGGGTCAGTCACGGGATTTTCATAGACAGCCTTGGTCGGGTTGGGGAAGCGCCCCTCTGTTGCTGGTCTGGTGGGTTATTTTTACCATGGAAGGGTATGGGATTGTGCCAAATGTTTTTTTCTGCTTCTACTGAGATGTTATGTGGGTTTTGTCCTGAATCCTGTGAGTGGTTTATTTTCAAACGTTAAACCAACCTTGCATTGCTGAGGAAGCCTCATTTGGTCATGTTGTGTGATCCTTCTTATATCTTGCTGAGTTCAGTTCAGTAGTATTTTCTTGAGGATTCTGTCCCTAGATTCTTAACATACAATGGTCTTTAGTTTTTCTTTTCTCATGATGTCTGTCTGATTTGGGCATCGGGATAATTCTGACATTGTAGAAGGAAATGGGAAGTGTTTCCTCCCTCTGACTGATCTTTTATTAAATTATTCTATAGGAAACCAATTCTGGCACAATGCAGTCCAGCCAAAGGGTTAAGAGCCTGAGGTTTGCAATGAGGCAGGACTGGAGTTTCAATCCCAATTTTGCCATGTAGTAGCTGTGAGACCTGGGACAAGTCCATTTACACAATTTATCTCTGTAACTCGGGGATGGATAACGCTCCCCTCCCAGGGATTAAATGAGGTCACGCAGACCAAGCGTCTGCCACATGGCCCGGCAACCGTCAGTGGCTCATCGCTGCTCACTCTGCCCCTCCCTCTTCTACTCACTGCCAACTTCTTACAGACGAAGATAATCTTATTCATATTTCTTTCCCTGTAACCAGCACGGTGCCTTCCACACTTCAAAAGCCATATAGGAATGCTGCCACTGTCTCTAATATCTTCACAAAACCCCTTGGAGCTAGAAATAAGAATTTTTCACAATTTAGAATAGCAATATGATGCACATACTGCAATTATATTAAGAACTCCTGGGAATCAATAAAAGAGTATTCTAATTTCTTCAAAGGTCAAGAAATACAAAAAAGTTTACAGAAAGGGTAATGCAGTGGTAAAATAAATACAGAGAAAGATGTTGCTCAGCCGTATTAAATAACCACAGAAGTGCAAATCCAGACAACAAGATGCCATTTCCACCCACATCAGCAATATTTTTCAAATGATAAAATTCAAGTATTACTGAGAGTATGGATATGGCTCCTCCTGGTCATGGCTGGGAGCGGGGTCTTCGGTGTATACATATATGTAGATGGGCACACTGGCAAACAGCCAGCAAATACAAATGCACCAGTTCCGTAACCCAGAAATTTCTCACGGAGGCATTTGCCCCAGAGACCCTGTCACACGTGTGCCCAGGAAGACAAGCTGAGGATGTCCAACAGGCGCTTCAGAAACCACTGAGTGAAGGGGCCAAATAAAATGCAGTACAGCCACGTATGAAACGCAGTACAAACATTTGAAAGAACAGAGCAGATCTTCATAAAACAAGGAAAGCTCTCTAAGATCCACTGCGGAAGGATGCAAGCAAGACACACCAAGCAAAGCTGAGTGCTTGGGACGTGCCAACAGAGCAAAGGAACAGAAAAGGACTTCCTCTCCAGGGCTCCAAACCGTAACCGCGCTTTCCTCCAGCCTCTGAGGGCGGGACCAGGATCTGGGGAGGTAATACCAAAAAGGAACGTTCACCTTATTTTAAATGTTTTTTTTTTTCACAAGAAGAATTTATCCCATTAGTACTGGCATCATTTTAAATCAATTTAATGCTTAGGAATGAAATTAACCGAGGAGGCAAAAGACTTGCACACTGAAACACACAAAACATTGCCGGAAGAAATGAAAGACGCAATAAACAAAGACATTCTGCACTCACGGATGAGGAGACCCAATATCGCTAAGATGTCAGCACCACCAAAAGCAATCTACGGTTTTAATGCAATCCCTATCAAAATCCCAAAACTCATAGGGTACCTCAAGGGGCCCCAAATAGCTAAAACAACCTCGAAAAAGAATAACAGAGTTGGAGGCCTCCCAAAGCTCCAGTGAACAAAACGGTTTGGTAGTGGCATAAAGTCAGGCAAGTAGACTGGTGGAATAGAACAGAAAACCCAGAAATAAACTCCCACATTTGTGGTCAAATGATTTTCAACAGAGGCGCCAAGCCCACTCAATGTGGAGAAAGGCAGTCTCTTTAACAAATGGTGCTAGAACATACAAATGAATGAAGCTGGCCCTGTATCATACACCATACACAACATTTAAATCAAAATAGATCAAAGACCTAAACACAAGAGCTAAAACTTTCATAAAACTCATAGAAGAAAACATGGACTGAAAAGCTTCATGGCACTAGATTTGGTGATGATTCCTTGAATATGATACCGGAGAACGAGCAACAATTGGATACTGCAAAATTAACAGGCTTTTGTGCATCAAAGGCTGCTATCCACAGAGTGAAAAGGCAACCCACACAACTGGGAGAAAATGCTTGCAAATCATCTGTCTGACAAAGTGTTAATATCCAAAATATATGAAGAACTCCTACAATTTGGCAAACAATGAAAAACCTAGCAAACTGACTCAAAACGGGCAAAGAACTTAAACAGACATTTCTCTAAAGAAGATACACAAATGGCTCCTTCATGCCTATTAGGATGGCTTCCATTAAAAAATAAAAACACCCAGAAAATAGCACGTGCCGGCGAGGATGTGAGAAACTGGGACTCCGGCCCCGACGGTGGGACCGTAAAACGTGCGGCCACTGTGGACCACAGCCTGGCGGCCCCTCCAACAGCTAGAAATACAACTACTCTGCGACCCAGCAGTTCCGCTGCGACCCACGTGCTCCCCAAAGGCTGAAAGCAGGGCCTCAAACAGACACTTGTACACCCGTGTTCACAGAAGCATTCATTATTCGCCAGAGCCAGAGTGGAAACTGGTGTCTGCCGGCAAATGAAAGGAAAAGCGAAACACGGTCTATCCACACAATGGAATATCACTCGGCCTTGAGGGAGGAGGTTCTGACCCATGCTACAACACGGGTGAGCCTTGAGGACACTCTGCCAAGTAAAATACAGCATTTCTCACTGTAGATTTCAGTTACAGGGGGCTCCTAGAGGAGTCAAATACGCAGAGACAGAAAGCGGGATGGTGGTTCCCAGGGGTGGGGGATGGAGGGGAAATGGAATTACTGTTTAATGAGTAGTTTTGGTTTTACGAGGTAAAAAAGTTCCGCAGGTGGATGGTGGCCACGGCTGTTCAAGAATACGAACGCATTTAATGTCACTGAACCGCACACCTAGAAATGGCAAATATGGTCGACTTCTGTCATATATATTTTACCACAGTTAAAATTTTTTAAACATTTAAAAAATAAACACATGGAGTTAAGTGTATGTCTCGTGAGAGCACATCACCTGCTCAGGGCTTCCACTTGTGGTTATTCCTGACTTACCGAAAAGGCTAGCCCTCCCGCCCTGCATTTCCCAAGCCCCCTTGGAGACAACAGAGCAAATGTCCTGGAAGGTGTCCGGCCCCCTTGAAAATTGCCCCAGTGTCCTTGACACCCCAGAGCACATTTAACTCCTCGGGGACTTGGGGGCCGGAGATGTGGAAGGTAAGGTCACTACGCCTGAGTTCTAGCTGTCTGCATACTGGCAGCCATCTGCAAGGTGAGCTCTGTGTGTCTGTGGGGGCCGGGCTCACCCCCAGAAAGTAATGGCTCAGGACTGGGCCCCACACTTTCTGAAGGTCTGGCTGATGCAGAGAGACCTCTTACTGCTGCTCTGGTCCCAGTGCTTCCGGGAGCTCTCCTCCAGCTGTGAGTGCAGGTGGCCCGAGCTCCCCTCATGCAAGAGCTGGTCCTGAAGACACACCCCACCAGGGAGACCCCCAAGGGAGCCTGTCTACTCAGCCCTGAGCCTCCTCACTGCCACCTGCCCTGGGAGGCAGGCTTGCTTCTCTGGGGGACAGTTCTATAGAAGGCATGTTTTTTTTTTTAATGATTTTGACTTTGTAAAATACTGTGTCAGAATACAATTCACCTTCATGACTGCATTTCTGGCACCCCCTTAAATCCAGAGCCTGAGGTAAGAGCCTCACAGACTCACCCAAGAACAAGCCCTGGTAAGAAGTTGAAAAACCCATGGGAAGATGATTCCTGATCTGCTTCACATCAACCCCAGGGTCCTTGGCATCCACTCTCCCGCAGCAGACTCTGGGTCCCCGAACAGAACCTACGTGGATCAGGGTTTCACACCTGTGGGTTCCTCCTGCTGCCTTCCACCTCTGAACCCCAGATTGCAGTACACAGGCTCCTTCATTTATTCACTCACTGAACACATTTTTTTTTTTTTGAGTACCAAAAATGTACTAGGTATAGCACTGGGCACCAGACACCCAAGAATAAAGGAACCAGAAGTCCCCTGTCTCCCAGTGAGAGCAGCAAACTTAAAACAAGTAAATAAACAAAGGAACAGCAATTCTCCC
Organism: Carollia perspicillata; assembly: GCA_004027735.1. NCBI lineage: Eukaryota > Metazoa > Chordata > Mammalia > Chiroptera > Phyllostomidae > Carollia > Carollia perspicillata. Next base: position 10,005 of record PVKM010043145.1, read on the forward strand.
TCTGCCTAACCTTCCAGCCACACCGATCCATTCTTCCCTCCAACCCCCCGCCACCCCAGGACCTTTGCATTTGCTGTTCACCCGGCATGGAACACACTTTCATGGAAACAAAACTGTTTCATGTCTTGATTTTCAGCTTAAAATTCATTTCTCCCTAAGAAACCCTCCCCCTCGCCCATCCAAACTAGACTCCCCACTATTTGACTCTGTCACCTCGGCCCTGTTCACCGCCCTGTCAGTTAAGTCCCCCTTGATTTCATCTGTGTCTCTCGCCTTCTGCTCCCAGGCAGCACCACACTCCCATCAGAGACCAGGTGCCGCCTCATGAAGTTCTCCCAGCACTGGGCAAACAGAGGTGTTTTATAAAGACCCGCTGAACGAATGGGTGGAAGACTAAGGCTGAAGTTCCAATTCCAGATCTGTCCCCTTAGGTGATCTTGCACAAATCTCTCTCTCTGAGGATGGGTCCAGGGTGTTCACACGACCCTTTCCTGACCCTGAGGCTCCCTCCAGCCACCCCCGCTCAGCCTGGGCACCCAGCCTGTGGCTGAATGCTGGGATCCACGTAAAGCGGAGCTCACGGCCCCACTTCAGCTCGCAGGCAGCCTCTGAGACGCCTTCCATCCACACAGTCTGGCTGGTGCTGTCGGCCTGTGCCAGTCGTTTGGCCTGACCTCTGCAGGGAAACCTAGAGACACCTGAGCCAGGTGTCCCTCTGTCAGGCAGCCCTGTGGCCTGGTTCCAAGGAGAGGAGCTCCCAGCCCAGCACAGGCCGACTACATGTCACTCAATGGGATCTGTCATGGGGGAGGTTTGAAGAGACAGGTTTCCATTCCCCCAGTGTGCACGTGATCACACACTGTTTGTTGGTGGTGGTATTGGTATTGGTGGTGTTGGTTTTGGTGGTGTCGGTGGTGGTGGCAGCGGCAATGTTGTTGTTGGTAGTGGTGTTGGTGGTGGTAGTGGTGGTGGTGGTGGTGGTATTGTTGGTGTTGAACAGGCAAATGCTCAGTTCCACTCAGAGCCAACAGAATGACTAACTGGCTGAGGAGCAGTGTGGTGAGGCCAAAACATCCAAGGTGAAGTGGCCGTTTAGCCCTCGGAACCATGGGCCCAGGGGACGATGCGGCTCTGCCACCGCCCACCTTGCCCTGGCCCAGCGTGGGGCACCGCACGCAGGGAGCTGTACTTGGTGCTCCGGGAGCTAGTCCAGAAGTGGCCCTGCTGCTGCTGCCGGCCCAGGGCACGCAGCTCCACCGGCTGCAGCACAAAGAGCTCGCTGTCCAGGGCCACCTGTCCTTCACTTTCTTCTCCAGCAGCAGTGAGGACAGCGGGTGGTGAGAGGAGCAGGCCTGGTGTGGCCCTGTCCCTTCGCCCAGGGACAGACACGGCACCCCAGCACTGGGCAAGGAAAGGCAGTGGGAACCACCCAGGCGGCTGGGGGTAGGGGCCCTTGAGAGAACCAAGACCTCATCTGCCGAGGAACGCGGACAGCGGGGACGCTGACAGTGCTATTTGTGCTGTTGGCGACAACCCCAAAAGTCACTTCTGTCAGTCCAGACCACAAGTTTTAAATAAAGTAGAACAAAAAAAAACAACAACGCGTGGACCAGAAGAGAAATGACTGCACCACCTGCCATCTGGTGAATTTCACTTTCTGAAGCTTGTTTCTGCCAGGCTGACGTTCAGCCTGATCCCACGGCAGGGCCGTGCCAGCTGAGGACCCCAAGTGCCCACCCCCCAGCCAGCAGCCCCTGGTCCTGACCTCATGCTGTCGGAATCTCCCAGAACACCCCTCAGCGGGCATAACCATGGGGGCTCTAGCCCAGCCCCAGCACCAGAATAAGCGTCTACTGGACCGGTCAGTATCCAGGCCAGGCTATGCTTTCAAGATTTAACAGTGCCCTATACAATCCGGGTAAAAATGCAAAATGTTTTTTTTTAACATATCATATAATGTGGGTCAGAATCAAAACAGCCCCCAAACTGCCTTTTTAAGGTTCATGGGGGCGGTCAGTACATTAGAGGGAGCACTGAGGGAATCAAATGGACACTGAGCAGATACGAGCCTGGGTTTTTCCCTTGGTGGGTTGTGAATGTGGGTGGGCTGAAGTGACGGGGACTACAGGTGGGGTCCTCAGCCTCCCCCTCCCATAGCCTGGCCACTGAGGAGAGGGTGTGACAGGAAGAGGTCCTCCTCCTACTTGACAGACGGGCAGGTCTCTCAGCAGGTCACTCAGTGTCCCAGAGAAGCCCACCTTGGTGCTGCCTGCTGGGTGAGGTCCCCAGCAAGGACCACAGGCCATCACCAGTTCTACCTCCAGCTGGGCCTCACACCACTGTGCCTCCCCACCTGCTTCGGGCCACAGGTCACCCCAGCCCTGGAAAGGCCCCAGGATCTTCTGGGGGGTGGGCTCGGCTAGCAGGCCCGGCCCGACCACAAGGACTGGGAACAGACAGAGGGCACAGAATGGCCTTTTAGGCTGACATTTCTCTTTTTTCTTAAACTTGATATTTTTCAAAATCCGTAATCCATGTTACTAACTCAGAAGGGCTCTTCCTCTCTCCCCTCCATCCACTCCATCAGGGACTCTGGT
>PVKM010043146.1:0-12609 GCA_004027735.1 Carollia perspicillata
TTGAAGGTTTTGTGGGGGTTACAATGCATAGGCATCATGGATTACATCAATGGCTGCTGGCAATGAACTCAGTCTTCAGCACCTCTCCCTCCTCCCCACCTCAGCTGGAGCTACAATTCCAAGCTTCTAATCAAGTCTTGGCTCTCTAGTAAGCAGCACCCGTCCTTGTTCCATGAACAATCAGGACTGCTCCATGGTTACAGAAAGCAGGTAATGGTTGGGCTCTGTCTACAAAGGGTGTGAGGAAACTTTTAGAGGTGATGGAAATGTTCTATACCTTGATTCAAGTGTGACCTTCCTGATTGTATATGTAGAGAGAGATTTATCAAATTATGTACTTGTGTGCATTTCAGTTCAGGCACATTTTATCTCGAGCTCTCAAAAAAATTAACTATTTCAATAAATTCAGTTTGAACTGGAAAAGAAAACAAAGAATGAGAAAAAAAATCTCTGAAGTTCACCTTTTCTGCTTCTGTTTTTTATTCTTTTAATTTATTTTCTTCTCTTTAAATCTTACCAGTCTCCCAACCCCTTTAAGATGGCTTCTTAAGGAATTGCCCTGAAGATGCATTTATATAGCAACTACCAGAAAATATTGTGCCTTATAGCTATTTGTGTAAATGATACATCGGTAGATATAAATGTACACTGCCTACGGCAAACATAATAATATACCTGTTCATTCAAGAAAAAAAATGATTGAACCAGACATTGGGCTGTAAAACCTAAGAAGAAAGGATATGGTCTCGGACTTCAAGACTACTTTTGGTTTGAATTATTTTGTTCACTGAATGAATCTATTATTAGAATTTAGTCCCCAACATTCATTTCACAGCTATGAAAGTATTACCTATGACACTTACTAAAACGTTGCCAGCCATTGCAAATAACAGTGATGTCCAATCGATTGTGGTTCATGACTTAAAGCATCCCATCGTTAATGTCCAAATCAAACAAGTGAATAAGTAACTTATAAAAAGTCAAAGAAGTACTAAATGCTGCATAAGGCTAAAAGAAGCAGCCTAAGCAAATGCCCTGGAGGGAGGGAAATTTAACTAGAGACTTGAAGAGAGAATATTAGGTTCAACCTTACAACCTTACAATATTGCTGAGATTCCACCATTTCTGACCTGCAGAAATGGCAGATACATTAGCTCAAGCTAATATCTATAAGGGCAATGTTTCTGGCAAGAGCAGGACATGTGGAAAGGCCCCAAAGGAAAATCCAGTGTGATGTATTCAAAGAGCTGAACAATTTAGTTCAATTCCTAGAAGGCTAAGCCCTAAGGTGAGAGTTGAAACTGGAGCAACATAAAGGTAAAAGTGATAGAATCAGACGCCCAGTATTTCACCTTGGGGGTGGGGCAGACAGAGAGACAGAGAGACAGAGAGCACTAACACAAGAAATGGTGGCTGTGATCAAAGCTGTGTTTGGCCTTTACACTCCTACACTTGGTATTCCAGTGGGGCCACTGCATCCGTCTGGGAATGATCCACTTCATGAGCATCACATGTCTGTGTTCCTATTTTCATGTGTAAGTCTTGGCTGTAGAGCTGTTTTCCAGCTGGTACTCTTGCATTAATATACCTGCTAACTCTGGAAAGCTATAATACCCTAGAAAGTATGAGAATTATGCTTGGATATGTAGAGTCCACACCTAAATTTATTCTTCTATAGGAATTAAGATTGATTCTAAATAGCATGTACTGTATTAAGAATAGTTGCAAGACACAGCCTACTATTTGTGCATAATCAACTGAAATGAATTTTTTTAACTTAAAAAAATATTAAATCATTCCTAAAGGCTATCTGATTATACTCATCATTTTATTATAGATCTCTAGATTCTTTTCACTTCCTTGTTCTACTCTAAATAAAAACGTGATGTTTTACACAGACCCTCAGTATATTAAATTTCAAGTTCTGTAATTCTTTTTGAAACACATTTTAGTAGCCAATAATGCTAATTGTCAGGAAATGCATCCATATAATGCAGTGTAAATTTTTAATTCACTCATTTGTCACTTCCGCCCATCAGCACTTCCCTGTCATTTAGGGAGAGCTTGCATGCTGAGTGCACAGAGCCAGAGGGCTTCAGGGACTTCAGGACATTGACTGTGCTGTGTTGAGGGCCTTGACAAAGATGAGGGATGTCAGGTTCTGAGCCTAGTGAGTTTCCCACTGAAAGCAGCAATGCAGAGGAGCATGGGGAGACAGGAAATAAAGGCTTTTCAATAATGGATCCTGTTTATTTGCTGGTTCTCAGTAATTTAACTTGACTCCTTCTGATCCACTCTCTATTGGCAGATGAACTTGGAGTGCACTGCTACCATCAAATAGCTGTAAGGTTCCTGATGTTCAGACCAGTTTTCATTAATGCATATTTATTTATTTATTCTCTTTGCTTTTGGTCTTGGCCGGAGCCTCTGTCATCCATGGAAGGTTAGTTGGACCAAGCTCATGTAGTGGCGACATGAGTCAGTATGCACACATATCTGTATACACACGAGATATTTTCTGTAAATGTGTGTTATTCTCATGAGGTAAAAAATGTAATAACCAAAGTTTTATAATCTTTATAAAACCTGAAGAAGTTTACTATAATTTGTGGATATAGATATTCAGAAAATATTAATTGTGGAGCTAATAAATAAAAATAGATGAATGTAGTAAATCTTGAAAATTAAAATTTTACTTTAGTGAAAAAAATAAACAGTGTTCTAAATGATGTTTTTGAGGACATGGTTTTTAGTTACGTTAAAGACAGTTATACAAATTTATACGATGAAAGTCAAGAACTAAGAAACAACCCCAGTTTTTGTCATTTAAAATATAAGGCATTAGTAAAATACAAGGTTTTAAATTTATGAGTATTTGGAAGTTATGTGAAATAAGCTTATCTAAATGATGTTTTAAATATTTTGATTAGTATGGCAATTAAAGGCATTCAAAATGTACTTGTAAAAATATATTTGAAATCTGAATAATGGCTTTTGTCCTGTCAGTCTTTAGACTAATTGTCACTAAATGGTGACTAAATATCAGAATCACTATCACTATTTAAATTATTGCCACATTTCATAAAATCCAAGACATGTTTAAGTTAACACACACCATTATTTAATTACCACTAAGAGACAGGGCAGAAGGAAGAAAAGAAGAAACAAAGAGAGGAAGGAAGGGAGGAAAAGAAGGAGGAAGGAGAAAAGGAGACGGGAAGGAAGAGGGGAAAGGGAAGGGAGGAGGTAGGGAAGGTTGAGAGACGAGGGGAGTGACTAGGGGGGATACAAAGCCTTTTTGTTACTTAAAATTTTCATTTTATACTTATTGGAAAAGTTCTTTTAAACTCATCTAGATAAAATTTTCACTGTATATTATTGTTGTACCTTCTTAAAAATGAAAATAGAAGTTTATTAAATTGGTTAAGTAGTTCCAAAACTTTTCCACAGCTTTTTTGTTCCGACTCCCTTTTCATGCTGTCGTCAGCACCGCAGTGTTTCCCACCCTGTCATTCCTGGTGACATCAGAGGGGTGAGGGCACAGCACAATTTTAAAATGGCTTCACAGTTTCCTCTTGTGTCTTTTGAACTGTTGTGACACATTCTACAAGTTTTGTTTTCTTGATTTCACCAGAATATGTCGCTGAAAGGTTGTCAAACAACTCCCAGAAGTGACATTCCTTCCTCAAAGTCCTTCATGAGTTTTTTGTGCCCAATCACCCAAAGTCAAAACACCTTCTGTCACCATGTATTTGGTCCCCTTTACCCTTTACTGCCCCTTCCTTGTGTGGCAGAAACACAATGCAGTATACAGAACACAAATCACAGAAATGTGCACTTGAAATTTCTATAATTTGATAAAGCAATGGATTGACCTTGATGATGATTACCATGCCAGTATTGCCACTGTGGTGACTCTGTAGACAGATAAGAAAACCAGAAAGAGTGGAACCTGGATTTCTAGATATTCTGAAAAACCCAGGTATGAGAGGGTATGAAACTTTGATTTCCTTCAGATAACATTATGATTTCTGTTCCATAAAGAGCCAAATGTCATTCCTGAAAAGTGGAACAGAGTAGAAAGGAGATGCCAAGAGAAGAAAGAGGCTTGGCTGTCCCTGTGAAGTTGATATGGAACAGTGACTCTCCAAGTGTGGTCCCCAAACCAGCAGCAGCAGGAGCGCCTGAGAATTTGTTAGGGATGCAGATTTTCTAGTCCCACCACCAGCTTTCTGAATCAAAATCTCTGGCATGGGGCCACAATTTGGGAATTAACTGGTCCTCTAGGCAATTTGATGCATGCAGAATGGTGAGAAACACTGATACAGAAAATTCACGATAATCATTCTGTAGGTTAAAATTCTACCATTGCTGTTATTAATATGGAACTGAAATATACATTCAGGGCACAAAAGAAATTGCAAAACACAGAAGTAAGAAAAGTAGAACAGAAGCACAGAGGACAATGTTACAGTTCTAAGAATTACACAAAGGGTCATGGAGATTGCTTGGCATCTCACGTGGTGAATCTTAGTATTCTTTTTATATTTTCAACCTTTTCAAGGCATCATACAGGAGAAAATAACCATTGAAACAATGAGTTTAAGTTCGTCTTAAAATGTGTCTATGAGACCGATGCAATATACAGATGGTGTATTATGAAATTGTATACTTGAAACACATGTAATGTTATTAACCAGTGCCACCCTGATAAATTTGATAAAGTTTTTGAAAAGGAAAAAAAAAGGAGTTATTGGAATGAAGTGCAGAGGGAGCAGTTTCCTACATATGAGGAGGCTTGAGAACTGTGACATGACCACCATCGGCCCGAAAGGGACTGCAGGAAGCTGATTTAAGGGGGTGGGGGGTAAAATGTGGGGAAGTGGGCATCTCAGAATTATTGAACACACTATTGCATCATTCACTCCTTTTCCCTTTATTGAACTTGTGCAGTTAACTCAAAGATAGCCGTTGCTTATCTTCTGGGGGCTCTGCTTCAAAGCTCATCAGGTAGTTCAGGGCTTGAGGGCTTTGCTTTATGTGGGTTTCCACTTTTCACAGGTCAGTCAGCAGAAGCAAAAGGTATCTCTTGAATTAGTGTTTTGGGTTTCTTTGGATATATTCTCAGAAATAGGACCACTGGGTCAAAAGGCAGATCCATTTTTCATTTTTTGAGGTATTTCCAATACTGTTTCCCACAGTGGCCACACCACTCTGCATTCCCACCAGCAATGCAAAAGGGCTCCCTTTTCTCTGTATCCTTGTGCCCACCTGTTTGTTGATTTATTGATGACGGCCATTCTGACAGGTGTGAGGTGATATCTCATTGTGGTTTTAATTGCATTTTTATGATGATTAGTGATGCTGAGCATCTTTTCATATACGTCTTCTTTGGAGAAGTATCTGTTCAGGTCCTTTGCCCATTTTTTAATTGGATTTTTTATTGGTGTTGAGTTTTATAAGTTCTTTATAAGTTTTTGATATTGACCCCTTATCAGATATATTGGTGAACATGTTCTCCCATTCCAAGTGTTGTCTTTTTATTTTGTTGATGGTCTCCTTTGCTGTGCAAAACCTTTTTAGTTTAGTGTAGTCCCATTTGACTATTTTTTTCTTTTGTTCCTTTGCATGGCGAAATACCTCAAATAAAATATTGCTATGAGCAATGTCCAAGATTTTACTGCCTATGCTTTTTTCTAGAACATAAGCACCCTTAGTTCACTGCAGCATATTTACAATTGTCAAAATATGGAAGCAGCCCAAGTGTTCATCAGTAGACGAGTGAATAAAACAACTATGGGACATTTACACAATGGAATACTATTTGGCCATAAAGAGAAGAAAATTTTACCCTTTGCAACAGCATAAATGGACCTGGAGAACATTATGCTATGTGAAATAAGCCAGTCACAGAATGACAAATACCAAATGATTTCACTTATATGTGGAATCTAATGAACAAACTGAACTAACAAGCAAAATAAAAATAGACACATCAATAGAGAGGAGGATGACATTTATTCATCTGGTGGGGGTTAGGTTAGGGTGTGGAGGGATCAAATAAAAAGGAAAAAAGGAGTCATGGACATGGACAATAGTGTGATGATTATTGAAGAGAGAGGGGTACAAAAAGACTAAATGGTAATGGAAAAATACAATAAAAATAAAAATTGTAGTAAAATACACATAATATAAAACCTTTTTAAAAAGGAAGTAATTTCTTGACATAGGGAGCTGATGTCTTTGTTGTTGACAGCATGATGTAGGTTGGAATAATCTCTGTGATGGTGACTGGAACAGAGAATGTGAACAACAAAGAACCTTCAACAAATACTCTAAAGACCAAAGATGTGGTTGTATAATCTCTCCTCTCCGCATTAATATGGAATATTTCTCTGGCCATGCTCAGCAGAGAATATAGAAGCAGAGATCAAAGTTAGGAAAGTTTTATAGAGAAAGCTTTGAAGGAAAGTCTCTAAAGGGCCACCCTGCTCCCTCTTTCTTGAGTATTGTATAAGATCATTGCCAAGGGTGACACTGCAAACAGAATTATGCAAACAGCAGACATGTAAGACCACGTATCAATTTTATGTCTGCATACTGTGTATGGGGATTAAAACTGAAAAAAATATATGTGCATACATAGAGATTAATATGATCCAGATTCACCTTGCTTAATCTGTTGGTCTTCTCTGACTGTAGTTTATACTCATGTGCCAATTTATAGGTGTTCATATTTTGTGTAATTACATAAATTCTGAAATCCTTAAAGTGCCCTAGAATGAAAGTGCCCTAATGGAATTAATGGAATTTAGAGCTATTTTTAAGCCTAAGTGATTTATTTTTAACTAAATCTAAGAGTAACCACAAGTACAGCCTTTACAGTTCTCTTATGGAAATAAGTCAGAGATCCTTGACTCAGTACCTCTGTACCTCCCATAGTAACAAACAAATGATTGTGTATCATTTAAAAAAGTGGGGACCTCAGAGTCACGTTAGTGGCCATTTCAATTACTAAAACCACAAGTTTGCGTAATGTGTACTTCCTGGGTATGGAATCTACTTAGAGTTGCTTCTAGTCCGTTTGGGTTGATCTGATTTGATTCCTAAGCCATGAATGAAGATAACCAATGCATATTGCAAAGCTTTCTGCCATTTGCATTGTGACCTATTTCAGTAAAAACCATGTGACTTTGAGCTGAACAATGCATGTCTTCTTTAATAATCTGTTAATATCAAATTGTCTATGAAGTGACCTTGGAAAGATTAATCAGGACAGGAATAAGAGGAATAAATATCTTTCTCATGCTTCTCCTTTTTATTTACAAATAGTAGTGGTATAACCACATTGTGGAGAGCAGAAATTTACTGGGTAGTATGCATTCTCAATTGAATGTGTGTAGCCTGTTTTGCAGGATGTCACAAAGCTCTGGCACCCTTTAATAATAAAATATCCAGAAAATTATAGTCAGTAACTGATTGAGTGTCAGAATCTCAAAGGCCAGTGTTTCCTTAAGAGATTAGACAGTACCCTCCCGACAAAAACAAATAGCAGAAGCTGCCTTACTAGTGAAAAACTAGAGGCATTCCCACTATAAGGTAATATGGGACACATATATCTAATGCAAGATACATTTATTTAAAAATGTGCAGAAAGCCCTGGTTGCGGTGGCTCAGTCAGTTGTGTGCTGGCCAGTGAACCAAAGGGTCTCCAGTTCAATTCCCAGTCAGGGTACATATCTGGGTTGTGGACCAGGTCCCCAGTAGGGGGCATGTGAGAGGCAACCACACATATATGTTTCTCTTCCTCTCTTTCTCCCTCCCTTCTGCCCTCTCTAAAAATAAATAAATAAAATCTTTAAAAAATAAAAAATAAATAAAATTGTTCAGAGAGTGCTAACCAAGACATTTTTTAAAAGAATATAAAATGATAAATTTTGGATATCAACAAACAAAATCTATATTTAGTTTGGTGACTTCTCATCATTTATTTATAAATAGCCCAGGATAATTGACAACTAAATAATTGGAATTTATAACAGCATAATGAGATAATATACAGAAATGCTTTCCTGTATACTAACAGTAACAAGACAGAAAAAGAATGAAAACTTCCCATGTACAAATACATTGCCAGTAATATATAAATAGGTAGAAATATATTTTCTCCATGGTTTGAGATGTAGTATGAGAGCTTAGTGATCAAACGTCATGGGTTCTGAAGCCAAGACAGTGGATAAAAACACAAGCTTTGCCACTCAATGGCTATGTGCTATGAAGTCATCTGAAATTTAAATTTAAAAAGACATCTCTTCACATTGGTTCTTTGTGAAATGAATGTAATAATGTCAATGTCATAGGGTCATGGTAAGAAATAATTAATATTTGTAAAGCTTTAAACAATGCCTCTAATGTAGTAATCTATAAGTATTAGTTATATTAACAATATAATATTTTAATGAAGAACATACATAAATAATTGGATAAATAATCATCATAACACACAGGAAGGCTTAGTGTTCATCATTCTTAATTATCCCCAAATATGTAGATTTCTTTCAAATCTGAGCCCAGTGTCACCAAGAGGATTTTTTTCCCTGATGAAGATTATAATCATATTAATCATATTGGGTATAAGTTTCAGAATCAGACAACCTGGGTCCCTTACTTAATGGTTCCCATCTTTATTCTCCTAACCTCATATGATTAAATTAGATTATTCATGCCTATAAGGCTTTTAACATCATTTTTGACCTATAGAAAGCAATCTTTAAATAACAGCTGGCTATTGCTATTAATATTTTGGAGGGAAAGGATTTTACTAATGAAATAATTGCACAAAAATGGCAAAATGCTTAGTAAAAGTAAGGGGGCGGGGGAGCGAGGGCAGAGGCGACAACTCAGCGATTATTCTCACTGTGTGGAAGTGTGTCCGCCTCTGTAGCACGTGGCACAGCGTGGCACAGCTTCCGCAGTGAAGGGGGAGGGAGCCGGAGGTATCGTGTAAGCACAGGTGACGGCGATAGTGCACAAGAGCACAGAAGGGTCCGTTTTAGATCTCTGGTCCTTTAAGCATTTTGCATAGAAACTAACCACAACCCCGAGAGAGAGTGACTGTGGTTACCCTGCATTACAGAGGCACAGTTACTTAAATGAACATCAAGCACAAGAAATTTTTATTGTTCTGTTTTTAAAAGGGAAACAACTACTCATTCATACAGGAAATGTGTCCGTAAATACTCTTTCTAAACTATTGCATCAAAAGGGAGTCTCGCTTTGTTGAAAGATGGCAGTAATTATTGACATCTTCAAATACCTCAATAAAGAATTGCTAATTTTTTGTTTCATTTGGCACAAGTGACTATGACAGAAAACTTTTAATTTCTCTTTTAAAAAGTACCGTAGAGATTAGCAAAGTTTGGGGGATATGGTTTTGTCATATACACATGTTTCCTTTTCTTTTGGCTCATGTATAATATAATGAACAAGTGGGAGGAATCATGACAGCTTGGTGTTTGAGTATCAGAAAAAAATAATAGTTTGCTTCTTGATGGTTTTAGAACACAGCACTAGTTTTCTACCATACAACTAAATTACTTCTCTCAAGATACTTTTCAATGGTGTATCCAATAAAGGGCTAATATCCAAAATTTATAAAGAACTCATACAATTCAAATAATTAAAAAACCCTAAAAATCCAAAAATAGTCAGAAAACCTGAATAGACATTCTCCAAAGATAGACATAAAAAGATGCTCAACATCACTAATCATCAGAGCTATGCAAATTAAAACCACAATGATGATAAATTTTGGTATTTATCATCAGAGTGGTATTACATCCCACTCTTCAGAAAAACTGTCATCAGTAAATCAAGAAAAAGTAAATGTTGGCAAGGATGTGGAGAAAAAGGGACACTCGTGCACTGTTGGTGAGAATGAAGACTGGTGCAGCCACTGTGGAAAACAGTAAGAATGCTCATCAAAATATTAAAAATGGAACTGCCTTATGACCCAGCGATTCCATTTCTGGGTATATCTCTGAAGAACCTAAAACACTAATTCAAAACAATATATGTACCTTTATAATCACTGTAGCATTATTTACTATAGTTAAGATATGGAAGCAACCCAAGTGCCCGTCAGTAGACAAGTGGATGAAAAATCAGTGGTACATTTACAGAATGGAATATTACTCAGCCATAAAAAGAATGACATCCTACCATTTGTGGCAGAATGGAGGGATCTAGAGGGTATTATGCTAAATGAAATAAATCAGACAAAGATAAACACCATATGATTTCACTAATATGTGGATCTAAAGGACAAAATAAATGGGAAAAAAAAACAAATAGAAACAGACTCATAGATACAGAAAACAGTCTGATACTTAGCAGAAGCTGGGGGACTGTGTAAAGAAAGTGAAGGGATTGAGAAGTACAAATTGGTAGTTACAAAATAGTCACAGGGCTGTAAAGTAAAGCGTTGGGAATATAGTCAATAATAGTGTAATAACTGTGTATGAGCAACTGGGTACTTGAAATATTGGGAGCAGCACTTTGTAATGTATGCGATTTTCTAACCACTCTGCTGTACACCTGAAACTAATGCAAACAATATTAAAAATAAATAAACAAAAATGTCTATCACGTCTCTACTTGATACAACGTATCCATTAAAACCAGTCTGTTTGAGTATCCATCCTCACTGTGGTTTATAGGCGACAGGCATCAGTTGTCTAGTTGTGTGTGCGAAGGTGTGAACACAGCGATCCCATGATGGACAGTGATAACCAATTTGCCTTTTTGTTGTGTTTTTATAAAACCAGCAGAATTTTTAAAAATACACTTCTGGGTATTATCTTCACAATTTAATTGTCACTGTTGTCAGAATTAACAATTACAATTGTTTGCCTAATACGTGTTCTAGGAGTTTGAAACAAAAATAAATAAATTTATTGCTATACAAATTACACAAAGCAACACTTCCACGTCTGTACTCTATATCTGGCATGACATGTTCCTATCAGCCTTTAAAATCCTATTATCTAGGTTGTTTTCACTTTTTCTTATTGATCCATTTATTGATTCCATTATTAATGAAACTTACCCACTGCGGAGCAGAACAGCCCAAGTAATAAAGTCAGCCTCTGGACGAAGCAACGTGACTGCGCTCCGTGCACCGAATGTTTGAGAGACACAATCAAGGGATCGCCTGACCACTGGCCTCCTGCATGCGTGTGACAGCTGGAGTGGGTCACTTTGTAACACTCCCTCTTCCATACGAAGAGTTGACTGCAATAGCAGTTGTGAAACAGAGTAACAATAATGACCTCCAGAAAAGGTGAAAATGAACTTTGACCAGTACTTTGTATGTGTGTTCAAGCTGATAAAGACAGACAAACGTATTACAGTACAAAAAAGGGAAATAAGTAATGGCTTAATAGTTCTTAGAACATTTGTGCATTTGGGGGGATCAATTAGAAAAAAAATTACTTTCTGGTTTCTCACAGCAATGAGTGATAACAGGTTTGAAAGAAGTTATAATGATAAAAGGTGAATAACAATGAAAACATTGATCCTGAAGTTGTAATTGAAGACAAGTATAATTTTACACGTATGGACTAAAATTTGCATGCATGTACACAGTAGTTCTCACCGTGACCCTATCACATGCACACTGCCGCTTATGATTGGCAATCTCTTGCTGTTTCAAATTTGAAGTGCAAACAAAAAGCCACGTGCTTACATAGAATGTAACACAAGATCTGTTTCTGTAAGTTGTAATCACTGTGCTACCTTGACATTGAAATTGAAGGCAGGACTCTAGTTCCACAAGGGTTTGGAGGCAGAAAGTACAAGTTCAAACAAGCTGGACCATTGCACACTTCCTCTGGAAATGTCTGCAGGTTTTGTGGGTTGACTATATAGCAGGAAGTTATATATATTATAAACAATTATAATTCCACGGGAACCATAGCAATTAATTAGAACTTGAACCAACAGAAACTTTAGGAGTCAAGGAGTATTTTACCTGTGATATGACTTAGAGTTGCTGAACATTGTGTGAAAGATAAGCAGAGGGGTTTCCACTTGATTTATCATTAAAATTAAATTCTCCACATTATTGCCTGTGCCCAGGCACTCTGCTCCCACTTCTCCACCTGTGTGCACCCTGCTTCCTCTTCCTTTAATAAGACCTGGCAGTGACAGTTGGTCTCCTTTCACACCTAGCCCTCTGTCACTTCCCCAGCGGCACCTTTTGGCTTGGGCACACTGTGTACCCCATGCACACCAGCTCCGTTCCACCTCAGGGCCTTTGCATGGCTCCTTCCTCTGCCTCTAACATTCATTGCTCAAAAGTCCACACAGCTGGCTTCCTCACCTCCTCCAACTCTTTGCTCAGTGTCCCTTTTTCGAGGACACATGCTTTGACGATGCTGCTTCCATTTGCAGCCTTCACATTTTATTATTCTCTTTTTTAAAAAATTACCAGCTTCCGCCCTGGCTGGCATAGCTCAATGGATTGAGCACGGGCCTGTGAAGCAAAGGGTCGCTGGTTCGATTCCCAGTCAGGGCACATGCCTGGGTTGCAGGCCAGGTCCCCGGTAG
>PVKM010043147.1:0-12597 GCA_004027735.1 Carollia perspicillata
TGACGGAGAGGAAACAGTGGAGCGCTGAAGCCACTGGCAAACCTGCTGTGACGGCGATGAGGTGGGTAGCTTGCCTACGGGTGGTTGTTTTTTTTTTTTTAATTAACAAACATACAAACAAACGGTGCCTTAGGAATAATACAGGTTGCTCCAAGTGCTACATTTCGGACTTCCTCTGCTTTACAAGCTGGGCCTGGGCCGAGGGACCGCGGTTTTGTTTTGCTTTGTATTGTTTTGCATTTATTGGCGCATTATTCACCGTTGACTTCAGTCCTCCCGGCACTCCGGGGTATGAGAAGGATAGCGTCTGGAGTGAGCACAACACTCCCTGTCCGAGCATTACCGTGGGACACCCCGTTTCTCCCTCCTCCCCTGCCCTCAGTCCAGCGGGGATTGGAGGGCCGCGCGGGGAGAAAGAGGACCGGCGCGGGCAGGGAAAAGTCCCACGTGGAGATGCCCTGGGAGAGCTGAACAGTGACAGCTTCCTTCCACCTCGTCCGGTCCTGTTCTCTGAGCAGACGGAGGTCAGAAATTGTCGTCAGGGGTACAGAACAGAAGCAACTGGTAGACTCTTGAAACACTGTGAAAGGTTGATTTTAGACGAGAAATCTAGAGTGCCGCTACCTGGCCGTGGGGGGAGGGGAGGGCTTCGATTCTCCTTTCCTGCCGGATCTCGCACCCCAGCTCCAAAGACACACGGTCTGCCTCGCCACGAGGACAGGGTACCCCTCAATGGCGGGGGACAGCAGGTGGCATTGGGCTTCCAGGGACCCGTGCGGGCCAGAAACAGGAGAATATATGAGCCTTTGTAGGCAAAGTCCAGGGGACGGCGATGTGCCCTGGTCCTTCAGACCCGTGCTCGCGGGGCTTCCCCTGCTGGACCCGACCCCTGTCCCAGGTTGTTCGTAGGCGCCTGACTCCCGAGTTTCCATTTCTTGGGCAAAACGGCAGTGGAGCTAAAGGGAGGCTCTTTGGAAGGCACCGGCCGCTGCTGTGTCTCTTCCCTTCGCCCTCCTGCGAACAGCCTCTCTCGTGGGCAGTTCTCCCAGGACGGGGGCCAGCGCCAATCAGGTCGCTCGGCACTTGCCCCCAGCACCGGCCACCTGGAGGGGCGATGAGGTTCTCGGGGCTGCGCGGCCGGGACTCAGAGCGCCACCCCAGCGCCGGGCACCTGGGAGGACGGGAGCGCAGACCCCGGGGAGCCACCGCCAGCGTGGAGCCGCCCAGCCTGGGTAACGGTCCAGGGTGCTCCTAGGCCCCTGGGTTCTGCAAAGGAAGGAAAGGGAGGGAGGGGCAGGCCGAGGATCCCGTGGGGCATTGGCCTCCGTGCGTGCGTGGATGTGCCTGGCCAGGGCGTACTTTTGAGGGCGACTCTGCACCGGGTAAGCGCCCCCCCCCCCCGTGCCGCCTCCCACCGCGCATCTCTATGTGGACTCAGCGCTGGCCGGCTGGGGCGTTTCCGCGGTCGGCTCTCGCACTTTGCACCAGCAAGCCCTTCGCTCTGAGGGGCGCGGCTGTGCTGGGGGAGGTGGGCGACTCTGGCTTGGCGGCCAGGCTGCAGGTTGCGATGTCCCCGCCTCCTGGCTGGACTCTCTGGGTCCCTGCCCCGGAGCGCGCAGTAATCCCTTGCCTCCACCCCGCCTCGAGGATCTGCCTCTCGTCGCCTTCCTCCCTCTGGGCTGCACGCGGACGTGGCTGCTGAGACTCGGTGCCCACGACCACCCGAGGACGATGCAGTGGCCGGAGCACGATCTCTGGGCGCGCGTGAGTGAGGGACGCGGGGACCCTCGTCAGTCCGGGCGGCCAGGTTGGTCCGAACGTGTGGTTACCTCTGGGCCCACCTGGCCGCCCAACTCTGTTCGCTGGTGATTTTCCTAAAGTTCTACAAAATAAGGAGGGAGGAGGCGCATTGGCGGGGTGGGGTCAACATTTCTGCCTGTGCGTGTGGGTCCAAAGCAGAGACACGGGCGCGTCCTCCTGAAGCCCCAGAGCTGGCAGCGCGCAACCCCATCCCGCGGGGCCGATTTGGCCAGCGAGGCTCGAGACGCTGACCACAGCGAAGCCGCCGCTCAGTGGCCTTGGAGGAGGATTTGGCCCAAGTAGAGAGCCCAGGGAGCGAGCAGAAAGCATTGGGATCAGCCCCGCGTTCTGCTGCTCGCGTCCCCTTCACCCCCGAGTCTGGCCCCATGGGGCGAATTGAGTGAGGGGCTCCCGCAGGCTGCCCGCAGGGGTGGCTTCCTGCGTCCCCCAAAGCAGCGAGAGAGGCAGGGGTGGAGATATCTTCTCCATCAGCGCCCTTGGGCAGCATACACCGCCGATGTTTTTCTGCCACATTTGGGCATTCCTTTTCCCTGGGTGGATTTGTGGGGACCTGGAAGTTCGCTTTTCTAGCAACTTTGGGGTATTGGGGCAGGTATGCAGTCTGGAGTCTGGGCCCGCCGGCCGGCAGTCAGCCGAGATGCTTTCTCCCGTCCCCAGCCCTGGCCCGCACGCTCAGGGCCTGGCTGGAGGGCAGGGTCTGGGAGGAGGAGGGCCTCCCCCGCAGGGCTCGGGGCTCCGGAGGAAGCAGCCAGCGGTAACTGGCAGGGGCTGACTTCGATGCAGTCGGATCTCTCTCTATGCCCCGCTACCTCCTCCAGTGTCAAAAACAGACTTGCGGTTTCTACGATGTGAGAGACAGTAATCGGAGCCTTGAGAGCCCGCAGGGTCCCTCCGCCAGAGATGCGCTGGGATTCGGTCTTGCGCGGGAAAGTTGCTTCCTTTGTGTGCTGGTCAAGTTCTCCCGAGTACATTCAGATGCTGCCCCCCTTTCCTCCAAGGGGAAGACAGAGCAGATGAATGTTCTCTGAAAACAGTTAGACTTTCTCAGCTCTCTCTCCCGGGTTCCAGCCCCCATCCCTGAGAGGACCTAACCCGGCATATGGAGGTGGGGGGTTATGTTGGCACCCAGGCAGGAACTAAAACGTGCTCCCCAAGGTTCAGTCGGGACATGGGCTGGGTCAGCAGCATGGCTTCCGCTCTCACATAAGGGGCACGGCTACGATTTGTACGTCCTGGGGGAGGAAATGAGACAGGCCTTCGTGTGAGGGGGAAAAGCCTCTGAAGTCCTTTGGGGTGAGGGTGTGGGGGGACACATGCATGCAGCAAAACCTTAGTTTTGGGCATCGCTGGTATTCCTACCAGACCTAGAAATCTGTGTTTTGTCACCTTTTGGAAAATTGTGCTTGGGAAAGGCTCGGGTGCCGGTGCTAACGAGGGCAAGTCCCTCGTGTTTTGCCCAAGGATCCCTGTTTTGTCTCCAGCTTGCCCATCTGTAATTGGACATGAGCTCTGCTCAGTGCAGAGAGCGTCCCTGCCTGAGCCAAACACCACCTAGAAACGGGAGAGCCTGGCACAGGGAGGCGCTTCCGTGAGAGCTCCTGCTAGCCTGGGAAGGGTGCTGGGGCAGATCAAAGGATGAGCTGGGCGTCCTCTGGGTAGCTTCTTACAAGGGAATGATTTGGCCCTGGCTTGGAGCCCCCAGGTCCTGCCTGTCGTGAAAAGTGCCCCGAGGTTTAGGATCTGGCCTGATGGTCATTTCCACTAAGAGCAGGTGCTGCTCCGTATTAAGTGCCTTCTGAGTGCCAGACACGAGGCTTTGTGGAGTCAGCGTCGTTGTCCCCATACGTCACACGAGGAGACTGAGTTTGGGAGAGGTTGAAGAACTTGCTAAGATCATTAAGCTGAGCTTGGAACTCAGGCGTCTCTGGTTCCGAAGTCCCAGCTCCTTCCCCAGAGCCGCTGTCCTCCCATGAAAAACAGACACACACGCAGCAGCTGAAAATCCAGAGCCGTTGTGAATGGGGACTGTGATTTGTAGGCACACGGCGTGTCTGTGACCCCCCTAGACTTCAGGGACCACGCTGGCCTAGGAAATGTGCGCTCTTCATTCCCCCTCGGACTCAGAGCTTAGTTCCCTCACATGGAAAACTCAACGTGCAGTGACCTACTACTTCCTTAACACTCATTTACCAAATTTTCCTACACCGCTGGTGGAAGAATAAGTTGGTACATCTTCTTTGGAGGGCATTGTAGAGACAGCTCTCAAAATTCAAAATGCCCGTGCCATTGACACAGGGATTCCGTTTGCAGGAATTTAACGTGCTGTTATGCTTGCCTGGGGGCGCAAAGACACACGTACGGTCTAGCATTGTTTGAGCAGTGGAAGGGCCACGTGCATGCTCAGCACGGGGGGCTCGTCAGATAGCTGGTGGTGCTCCCAGATAGTCACATACTGCCCTATGCACCCATAAAAAAAAGAAGCAGGAGAACTTACTCTGAAACTGGCATGGAACAATTTCCAAGGTACATGGCTAAGTGGAAAACATGTGTAGAGCGTTTATAACACGCTACTGTTCACGTTTATAACATGCTACTGTTCGTGGAGGAGGAAGGAGAGTTCCAAGCTGTTTGCTTGTCAGTGTGAGTAACTACATACACAAAACCGAACAGTATCTGTTGCCTCTGGGGAGAGTGGAACCTGTAAACCCTTTGTATCTTTCCAATTTCAAACCACGTGATCACGTTAACTAGTTTAAAAAATCCGCTCCTTGCTCTGTGCCTGATGGCTCTCTTGAGCTCCTCTCCAGCTGGATGGTGTGGAGCCACGCCGACCCCAGATTGCTTGAGAGGTTCCCTTTGGAATAAAAGCTAAAGTGCTGTGGGACCGCACAGGGCCCATGGTATCCGGCCATCCAAAATGCCTTTCCATATGCAGGCTGTGCCTGGAAAGCTGGGGCGGAGGAGGTGTTCTTAGACCTCTCTGAGCTGCGCAGGCAAGATCTGATCCTCCAGCTTTGAGAGCAAGTTGGAGAAATAGAAACTGCCCCTGTTTTTCTTGCCCTAATGTTCCCTATGCAGGCGAAGCATCAGGGACTGGAGGGCATTAGCAAGGGCACTGGAGGGGCACTGCGGTTGGGCATCCGACAGGGCGGAAAGTGTGTCGGAAGGTTTATTTCTGGTGTTGTGTTTGGGGAGAAAGAGAGATACACTTGAAAGAAAAGGTTTGGAAATTATTCTGGGGTCAAGGGTTCTGTTGCCCCAGAGGAGAGATGAAGGTTATTTATGTGAATTGTCATGCCATCAATCTGTGTCCCTGAATGCCCCTTTGGGTGCTTTTTATGAGCACAGATGCCCGGCTCAGCTGTCTGACCCTCCCCCCTCCTCAAAGATTCCCATCTGTTGATCATTCATCCTGGAGACCAAGGGGATGGAGGTAGGTATCGGGCACTGCCGTCGGCCTTCAGGTAGGACAGGCTGTTGCAGAGCAGAAGCAGCGGAGGAAAGGCTTGCTTCCAGCCACGTGACCTGGGGCTCTCCCGCATCGTTAGGTGGGTAGCCTTTTTGGGGAGTGTTCTACGTTGCACTTACTCTGCTAAGCACTCTGCCTACATTATGTCATTTAATCTCTAGATCGGGTAGGTGGGGGAGCCAGGCTCATTGCCATCGAGCAAAAATGCCTCTCTGCTCTCCCTTCAGTGACTTTTCTGTTCCTTGCACAGTAGTAACCAACAAGCAGCAAGGCACAGTGGCGTCACACAGATGCTCACAGACTCGGGCTGCGGTGTAACAGCACGTGGCCGCGCATTCCGTGCTTTGGTGGGTGATCTGAAACTTTGGCATTCCGGATTAGTTTGCACAAGGCACTGTCCAGGGACAGAGCAGGCAGCCTCCTTGGTTTGGATTTCCATCTCTCTCCATTTCTATCTCTGGGTGTGTTGAGGGCTGGGCTGGGCAGACTGTGGGTGGGGGGGGGGGTCCCCGGGGATGGAGGGAGGGAAGGAGTAGTTGCCTCTGTGCTGATGAGGCCCTGTGTCTGCACCCCAGGAGGAGGGTGAGCAAGGGTGGTCCATGAGCCCCAGATCTGTGCTGGGAGTCTGTGCTGTTTGGGAAAAACAGCCCGAGAGCAGAGCTCATTGCAAACCTTTCTCCTCCCACGCAGCTCCCCCCGCTGGGGTTCACCTCTGACTCCCATTCTGCTTCAAAAAGAAACAACTTGGATTTTTCCCCAAATAAATTCTGGAGCACACAAGGCAGCCGCTTGCTCTGCATGCTGCTGTTGCCCACAGCTGCGAGAGCAAGACGCTGGACCTGGCTCTCGGCTCCAGCTGCCAGAATGAGACAGGAGCAGGAAGCCAGATGCCCCAACTACTTTTTGTTAGACTCAACTTATGACACAGAACGTGTTTACATACCATACTGGTAGGGCGTGGTCAGTGTAACCACTTCTATTTAGAATATAATCTGTTGTTCAAAGCACTAGGTGGGCAGAAAGACATGCACAGCCCGGCCCCTAGACGGGTTGCCCAGAGGTAGAACGGGAGAGGACCGTTCACATCGCCCGCAGGGCTCTGCAGAGAACAGGACACGCTGGGCGGAGGTACAAGCCACGTGCTGGCTTGTGCGGAGGGGCTAAGGTGAATCAAAGGCTGGCCCAGGTAGATTAGTAAGGTCCTTTTGGAGGAGGTGAGTTTCTTAATTGGGCCTTGAAGGTTAAGTAGGGTTTTGATAGACAAACTCAGTAGAAGTGGCTAAGAGAACAGGTTGTACAAAGGCACAGGGTTACAACAGCATAGAGAGTATTATAACAGTAATACAAAAGTAAATGAATATCAGTAATGTCATTACTTACCCAACTTCTGCCACAGACACCATACATGGTAATTTTGAGGTACCGTATTTTGCCACGTATGAGCTCCCATGTATAGGGCTTACCCATGTTCCTGGCCCAGACTTTCAGGAAAAAAATCTTTCATTTTAATTTTTGAACTCAGTTTTTTTATCTATTTATATTTAGAAACAAAACTGATTATCGTATTCCAGGGTATCATTTTGCATATAGACATTGTTGTTGCTTTCTAGAGCTATACTTTTAATGTGTAAGCATAAATAAAAGATTTAAAACCATTTGTATAGACACAGAATTAGTACTACCTATGTATAATGCCCATCCTTATTTTTCCCTCAAAAATGTGGGCAAAGAGTATGCATTATACTTAGCAAAATACGGTACTTACAGAATGAAATTGTTTATATCCCCATAAAATAGTCAATTGCTATGATCGTTTGGGACAGTAAAATCAACAGGGCTTCGTCATAGATGAGATATTAAAAGCGAAGCCCACAAGTGTAAGACCCATAACTATAACTTTGTAGCAGATTCATTTTGCTTAAAAAAAACAACAGATGGTATTTGCCAGATGTGAAATCAGCATTTCTGTGTATGAAACCACTGAAAAGGCCGTGCGTTTTCCAGTGGGGGGGCAGCAGAGCGCTGGGGACGAGGACTCAGTTCGCCTCACCATTTTATTCACGTTTGTGCAGCCATTCGTTCATTCCTGCATTCAACACATGTGACCCTGCGTCTGGGCCAAGTGCTCGGCTGAGCAGGGAGAGACCACAGGGAAAGCCACGCTCCCTGCACCCTCCGGGACCTCAGGCAGACCCCGGAGATAGGGCAGCTGGGTTCCAGGCCACCGCAAAAAGGTGACTGTTGCAATAAAGCGAGTCACGTACAAAAGTTATGTTTACGCTATAATGTAGTCTATTAAATGTGCAACACCACATATCTAAAAAGCTTATATACTTTAAGTAAAAACTGGTGCTGCTTGAAAATTGGTGCCAATTTAAAATAGACTCACTCCACTCAGAGTTGTCACAAACCTTCCATTTGTAAAAGTCGCGGTATCTGTGAAGGCCCATCAAACAGGTATCCCTGCGCCTGGAAGAGCTCATGGAAGGTGACAAATGCCACAGTGAACCCAGGAACAAAGGGCTGTGGGGAAACGTAGTATGTGTTCAATAAAGGCTGGTTGCTAAGATAAAGAATCAACATGGTAAACAGCCTCAGGTACCCCCAAGAGAACAAAAATTGTTTCTTGGGGTTTGACTAGTGAGTATTAACCACTTTTGTTCACGTCCTGAAATCCGTGGACATTGTGACGTTCTCTGGAAAACACTGTGAAATAGTTACATATTAAAATGGCCGAATATATGATAACTTTGAAGTCAGAGAACACCTTATGCTAGATTCCAACCCAGGCACCAAGTTTTAAGAAAGGAAACTGTATGGAGCAAAAGCTTTCACGTGAGAACATTGCGCCAGCTCATTTTTGTGTGAACTGGGGAAAGTCTGCCAAGGTTCTATTTTGGTGCAGGAAACCCTCAGCCCGGCTGGGAGAGCACCAGGGCTCCCCAGGAGGACGGTGCTGGCGGCCTGAAGGTGGCGATGATTCGAGCAAGGAGGGCTTCAGAGCAGTAATGAGGCCAGAAGCAGCTAGAGTTGGGCTGAAACGTGAGGATCGCGTTTTCAAGATGGCAACACATGGTTTATTGGATGTCACGGGAGACACAAGGTTGAGGGGGGAAAAACCCAAAACAGTCAAAGCCCCCGTTCTCATGGGGCTTGAAGTCATTCGGAGGAAACGAATGTATCACACAGTAAATGCAAAGTGACACCGTGGGAGAAGCTATGAAACAGGCACACGGCATGGTAAGGGCACGTAAGGAGAGGTCTGGGGCTGTTCAGGGAGGACTCGGGAAGCCGTCCTGGAGACCCGCCGGCTGAGTCAAAACTTGAGGAACGAGTAGGAGCCAAGGAGGTGAGGGGCGCTGGGAGCTGGGAGTGGAGAGTCCAGGCAAAGGCCATGGCTACAGAGAATGTGGCACGTTGAGGTACCTGAAGGCCAGTGGACTGGGGTGCAGAAAGAGAGAGCAGGAACTATCAGATGAGCGGGAAAGGTAGGCAGGAGTTAGAGCCGCAATCTGATGAGCCACAGTGAGGATATGGATGCTGTTTGTAAAGCCATGGGCAGTCACTGAAGTACTAAGCAGGAGGGTGACGGTCAGATTTTTCCACTTCAGGAGGATTGCCCTGACTGTGTAGTGTGGACATTATATTCGAGGTGGTCAAGAGTACACCCAGGGAGACCTAGTAGGAGACTCTTGAAGCAGTCCAGGTGACAGTGACGGTGGTTTAGATGGGGACGTTTGTAGTGGAGATGGAAAGAAGTAGATTTGAAAGGTTTAGAGTATAAAATGGATAGGAAGTGATGGTTTGGATGTGAGAGTTGAGTATGAAAGTTTTTAAAAGAATTTTTTTAATGTATTGATTTGAGAGAGGGAGAGAAACGTCAACTTTGTTGTTCCACTTATGGATGCATTCATTGATTGATGCTTGTATGTGCCCTGACCAAGGATCAAACCTGCAACTTTGGTGTATTGGGACGACGCTCTAACCAACTGAGCTACCCAGCCAGGGCCTTGAGTGGGGCGTTTTGAGGATGAGTCTAGGCTTCCAGCTTGGTAGCAGTTGGTGGTGGTACCATTCCCTGAGACAGGAAGCAGTGAGAGAGGACCAGGCTTTGGGGTAAGCATCACAAGTTTAACCTCGGCCACACTGTGCTTGAGGAGCCTTTGAACCATCTGAGTCGGGAGCTGAGCGGGCCAGGTGGACAGGTAAGCAGGAGTTTGGGGGAGAGGACTGGCAGAGACAGGCCTCAGTAAGTCACCAACGCCAGGCGTGATGGAACCCATGGGATGGATGACGCTGCCCAGGGAAGAGAGGCGAGGGAGGCTTGGAAGAGAAGGCCTGGATGGACTTGCAGTAGAGGAGGATAGGCCTGAAAAGAACACAGAGAAGGACGGTCCTGAGAGAGAGAAAAAAACACACAGGAGGTGGAAATAGCATGAAAACCAAGGGCGGAGTATTTCCTAAAAAGAAGAGAAAACATGGCTTCTACTGAGAAGTCAGTTAAGACGAGGACCGATAGAAGCCCCTGGGATTCAGAAACATGGAGGGCAGGGGAGACTCAGGCAAGTGCCTCCCGGATGCGATGGGCACAGCAGCCTGCAACTGGGGGGAGAGAGGAAAGTAGGGAGTGGATTTTGCACGTGTGAGGTAGCCCTGCCCGAGGTTTGGCTGTGACAGGTGTAGAGTTAGGGTGGCTTCGTTATGCTGCTTTTCTTTTTAATCCTCATCTGAGGACATTTTTGTTCATTGCTTTTAGGCGGGGAGGGAGAGAGAGAAATATCAATGTGAGAGAGAGACATCGAGCGGTTGCCTTCTTGTACACACCTTAACTGGGGATTGAACCCACAACCAGGAGATGTGCCCTGACTGGGAATCGAACCCATAGCCTTTTAGGCTCCAGGATAATGCTCCCACCGACTGAGCCACAATGGCCAGGGCTGGTTTCATTATGTTTTAACAGGGGACGATTGAGCACATGTACCTACCATTGGAAAAGATCCAGTTGAATGGGAAAGTTATGGGTTAAAGGAAGGATAGTTCATAATGTAAGATTGCCAAGAAGATGTGCGAACAGCATCTAATGTGCAGGTGGAGGGGCTGGATTCAAGAGGAGGAGGGACCCCTCTTTGGGCCAGTTGGAGAGAAGGAGAGGACAAGGACAGATGTCCGTGTGCTCGTATGGGGCGCTGGGAAGATGAGGGTGTTGCCATCGAAGGGAAGGGCAGATGGACGGCTGGGAGACAGGACGGAGGAAGAAGTTTGCTTAATAAGGGTGAGGAGGACAGTGAAGAGAAAGAGTGAGAAAAGTGGAGAAAGATGATGGTATTGGACCACTTATTGGCTATGCCACATTGAGCCCATTTTCTTACCTGTAAAATGGGAGTAGCGGCGATGGCGCTCACTCCACAGAGTTGTGCCTGGCCCGCAGCGAGTGATCAGCAAACGCAGGCTGCTGCTTTCACATCCGCCCTGGCCGTCAGCGCCACGCTGCACTGCAGAGTAGGTTCTAGTGTGAGACAGTCGTCAGAACTCCCAGACCGTGGGTACCTAAGAAGTGGACGGACACCTCCCGTCTACACGGTCTCGCTTCCCATCACTGAAGCGCCGATCTCGTTCTTCTCTAAGCACTTGGAAGCGTTTCCACTGCTCGATGCTGAGGGATTCGCACGTGGTGCTTTGCCAGGGCGGATTCTATTCAGGAATTCAATCATATGGGCAGGGCACTGGGCCAGGGGGAAGAGGAAAGAGGTTCGGTTAATTCAAGAGCCCAATCCCTTCTGGCCTCATTCCTGTGCAGAGGACACTCATTCCTTTACTCCTTTCCAATGTCTGTTGAAGCCAACTTTGGGCCAGGCCTGCACCCAGGCCGCGGTACAGAGACGAAGAGGAATGGTCCCTGCCCTCAGATACTAATCTGATCACATAAAAAGTGTCATGATTGCATCATGGGCTGGGAACACAGGAGAAGGAGGCCCTAGGGTGCACAGACTAGGCAAGGAAGGCGTCCCAGAGCGGGCAGTGTTTGAGCTGGGCTGTGAGGATGCACTTCTTTGCACACGAGGGAAGCTTTGCACACGAGGGCAGCAGCACACGAGGGCATTCTAGGCAGAGGGAGGCCAGAAAGCTCAAGAGATGGCAGGGGGAACTGAAACTACATATGGCCCAGTAATGTCAGGACAGGAAGTGTCTGGTTACGAAGACGAGACGAGAGACTAGACAGCCGAGTGACTGGCGAAGGACCTTGACTTGACCCTGCAGGAGGCGTAGAGCCACCACAGATTTTTGAAGAGAGCAGAGTCGGTCAAGAGATGGTAGTACTAGCGCAGGTGAGGGCTGACCAGAGACCATTTCTAGTGATGTGGGTCCAAGGTATGGCCATGGAGGGGATGAGCAAAGTGAAACCAAAGCCACTGGCCCTGAGGAGGGCATGGATATCGGAGGCTACGGTGATAGAGAAGCCACCTTTGTGCATATCGAAACTTTCTAGGGTGACGGCAGAGCCTTAGATGCAGGGGAGGCAATTGCTAGAGTCCTCGGTGAGGGAGAGTCAGCAACGGGGCCAGGGATAGAATGAAGAATAATCAAGTAGCGGGGACTTCAAAAGAATAAGGGTTTTCAGAAGATGATGGAAATAAAACACCCCACCTCTAATTCTGGAAAGCAGAACAGATTCAGGAAATATTTGAACCATTGCTTCTTATTTCCAAGGTCAGGCAGCCACCACAAAGCAGGTAGGACAGATTTCCAAGATTGCAGACCATCAAGTACTGCTTGAGGACACCATATGACAGATGTGTGCCAACAGATTCAAGACCTCAGATATCAGCTGGGTCCTCGTGGTGACTCCACAATCCCTGATTTTGTCCTGAGCACAATCCCTTCCCCAGGCCCCTTAGAGAACTACTTCCAACCTCTTTGCCATGGTCCTAATGTTACTGAGCACGTCCTCTTGCTATGGCAAAGGGGTCAGACAAACAGCATCCTGCATCTCAGAGAGCTGCTAGCTCAGCACCACTCGTCTCTTAGCAGGTGGGTTTCTTTATGGACCCACTTTGTGGAGCATCTGCTCGATACTCAGTGCTGTGCTGGGCACACCGGAGGATCCAGAAAAATACTAGACCTGTCCATGCCCTCAGAGATCTCACAGGCTAATTAGAAGAGCCAGAGGAGAATACCTGGAGTAGTAAGAGTCAGTAAATACCTTCCATAGTCTAAGGCAGGCGGTTGGGTACAGTCGGGAAAGGAGGTCAGTGCAGTGCCGTATCCAGACAGGAGTGAAGGGGGATGGAAAAGAGAGAGTAAAGAAT
>PVKM010043148.1:0-12578 GCA_004027735.1 Carollia perspicillata
GGCCTAAAATGTCAACAGCATATCAACTAAGCCAATTTCTTAATATAGACTATATTATATAGTCTATATTAATATAGACTATATATTATTATATATTAATATAGTCTTAATATAGACTATTAAGACCCCACCTCTTAATATAGACTGATTACTCTATACAAGAAGTTGTCCAAGTAGTCTTAAACCCATTTTGGTTTTCTTGTCCATCTCCTCTGTTTATAGTCTGACTGATGTCACTTTGTCTTCCTCATTGTAGCAGGATTTAATGTTTCCAATGCCTAAAGTACATTCTTCTGACTTTTTTTTTAACTTTAGAGAGATCTCAATGACAGACAACAGAGCAAAGTTTAAATTTGATTTTAGGGCAACTGGATGAAATACCACAAAAAACTTTTTCATCCCCTTTATTATTTTCTCTCTATAGCTGAAGACATTTGCCACTATGGGAGGTGATGTAACACATATTCGATTACTCTCCCTGTACTTCATTAACACTTAAAAATATTTTCTGTTTATTAAAGAATAAAAAATCATCATAAAACCTTTAGAAATCATTATTACTGAGCAAAGAGAAGAAAATTACAACCATTTATAATCCCAACAGAACCAGAAAAACTATTAGCTCTGCAATGCATATGCTTCCAGATCTTTTTTTCTAGGCACATACATTAATACATAAATAAGACCACATCTACCTATTGTTTATACCCAGCCCCTTGTCCTCACACTTTAGAAATATATCACATTTCATGTCAACAATTACCCATCTATCTTTCAAAGGCCCAGAGCCTCTTACCACTTTTAAAAGGGAAAAAGGACTTGTCACATTTCTAAATGACAGAGTTACACACAGATTTATTGTTTTGAGGATTTTTCCTAAAACCACAGGCAATGTTCCTCTTGCATTAAGCAAGCAAGGCCATCATCCCTAGATTGTTTGTAGCATCTCCTATTGCTTCAGAAATTACACAATCTATCCATCTATCTCCCTCATACCCACACTTTTAACACATGCACCCTCACACATACACACGTTACCTTTCTAGATAGAAAAGCATTTCATGTTTTATATTCACTATGTTTCCCCGTGAAGCCTGTGAGAAGATATATCTCAAAATATATAAGGAAAGCCCACAACAGAGAAAGAACCTCCCAGTTTACTACTAATTTAAAAAGTAAATTAAAAGCTGTTAAAAGATACCGCTAAGGAGAGAAGCCACCCTGCCTGGAGTAATGGGGGGTTAAGGATATAATTGGCACTTACAACACTGAAATGCTTCTTTAAACAAAAAATACAACCATAAGTTTCAAAATCTGTAATTTTGTGAATTAACATCATGCTCCAAAACATTTTGCATGAACTCACCGTGGGAGGAGAACTTCATCCCGTCTGGTGGGCCGCAAAGCGCAAGGAGAAGCACACGTTTTCCTGTTCTGGGCTACCCTACGGAGCTACACTATGTGTTCAGACCTTGAGAAAGTTTGGGTGGGGTCCCACCAGGAGTTTACCTGAACGTATTGTCTCAGTGAACTGAAAGGAGAGAATCAAACTGAAGTCTAAACTTCTAGCCAAAACTTAAAGTCATTGTTGAATCATTTTGTCTGTTCTCTTATTTTGAAAGGGAATGACATCTACTTCCCCAAATGCCTGTAAGTCCAGAGTTCAGGCACGTGGAGCATGCCTCAGCTTGTGAGTCATGGTTTCACTTTCTGATGTGAATAAGGCTACAGACTTCTCCGGAATATGCTCTCTCATATATCTGAGTAATTCTCTAGTCTACTCATCCTAAATGCAGAGGCATGAGTTAATACATAAAAATAATAATAGTACAAGAGATATTAAAAGTGATAGATCAAAGGAAACCAGTTCGCACTTAAGCTACAGGGAAAAAGGTTGTGCTTCAGTAGAAAACATTGCATTATCTCTAACATACCCTTCGATGTTGTCTAATTTTATAGGAGCTATTTCACAGCTCTCAGTTGTAAGTAACTGATAATGGAAAATCATCATTGTGAGAAGACGGTTTTGACACTGGGCTGGAAAGGGTTAACTCACCAGGCCAGAGTGGTCCAAACCCTGAACATTCCAAGCAAAGGCCTGCTTTCAGCAGAGGCTCTTGGATGGTTCAGAGATAACCTCTGAGCCCTTAAAATATTCTGCCCCATAAGAATGTTTCCAGCTGGCCCTGGGCTCCCATGAGGACTGTGGCACAGTCTTGCTTTCTAGTCCTGCAAGGGTGGAGAGGTGTGCAGCATTTCCAGAGGGCCCAGGAGCTCTGCCCAGCACCACAAACCCTAGGCACCATCCAAGCACTAGAAGTTGGAACGCTCAAGAGGCTGAGAGGCAGGGAGAGCTACAAAAACTAACCCCAGATCCTACCTTGTTACTAAAAAGATTTTGGATGCTCGAAAAAAAAAGAACATTTCCTATGGTTACTGTGTACCAGTCTGAGTGGATAAGTGTATGTTAGCATTGTGACTTTTGTTGAAAGCCATTTTTGCTCTGGAATCTGAGTAGCTAAGGTCGGTCAGGTGGGCACAGCGTGTTTACATGACCAACTCCCAGTAAAATCCATGGACAATACTCAGGTGAGTGTACTTTCACACCTCATTAAGTGCACCTCTGTGTAACCGCACTGAGATGACACCTGGAAGCTCACGCCTGGTCTCTCCTGACCTGACCCTATGTGCCCTTCACCTTTGCTGACTTTCATTTTGGTCCTTTGGCTGTAACAGTTTATAACCATAAGAAAAACAGCCTCTGAGTCTCCTAGCAAATCATTGAGCCCCGGGGTGGTCTTGGGAATCTCCAACCCACTCCATTTGCACATTCTTTTCAGTATTCCATATCTACAAATGTATTCATTCTTTGGATTTTCCTTTGAACCAGTTATAACAGCATCCTCATTCCCTCATTAGTGAATTAAATAAAATCTTTAACATGCATTCATTTTAAGTGTATAAATTATATTTTAACCTGTTTAAACAGGTATATCCCTTACTAACAGCAAAGGTTAAGCAAATATTGAAAGCTTCTCTTGTTAAATCAAAGCAAGTCTAAAACAAAATCCCTCTAGGTACCATACAAGCACTCAGTAACAAGTGGAAATAAAGGAGAGTTATGCCCTGTGTTCCATAGCTATGCTCCCCTGACTAGCAAGTTCTTGAGAGGCTCTCAGGAGGGAGACTTCGTGAGACCCCGGCAGCAGACCCGGGTCGCCTTTAGTAAGCTGGGGTGACAATTCTCCATGAGTTGGAGAGTCCCAGGACCCCAAAAGCTGCACTGATGTTACTCCACTCTCAAGGTTGAGAAATTCTTACACCTCATTCATGCAACTGCCACAAGGGATATACAAACATCCTAAGTAACCACCTGTGTTTAACACCTTTATTTCCCCATGGAAAGTTATTTCTAACAGTCCTGTGCTAATAATAAACAATTGCTCTTGTGCAAATTTCCATGTGAGAGTGCTGAGTTACCACCCCTGAAGGTGTTGATTTACGGCTGGGGTGCCTCCTATGATACGCTGTTTAACCACCTCTGAAGTGTGGATTTTCACATCAGTACTGTAAACACCAACTTCCTCTAGGGTGTAAATTAGAGTTGCTAATTGGCAGATACAAACATATATCACATCGTCCATGCCCAGATATCTTAATTTTCACACAAACAATAAAATAGCAACATAAGGTAGTTCCATTTTTAATTTTTTGAGATGGAGGTAAAG
Organism: Carollia perspicillata; assembly: GCA_004027735.1. Taxonomy (NCBI): domain Eukaryota; kingdom Metazoa; phylum Chordata; class Mammalia; order Chiroptera; family Phyllostomidae; genus Carollia; species Carollia perspicillata. The sequence goes on from PVKM010043148.1 coordinate 3,729, forward strand.
GGGGGATAAAGCATGATGGAAGGACACTTGACTTGGGGCAGTGACGACATAAAACAATTACAGATGATGGGTTATAGAACTGTACACCTGAAACTTGTATAACTTTATTAACCAATGTCACCCCAATAAACTGAATTAAAAATGTAAAAAATAAAGACAAAATAACAGTGTTAGGAAGAACACAGAAACTTAGAGCATTCGTCACCTTTCTTTTCATCTTCCTTTAGTTATATTTTGTTTTCTTTATCTACTTCTTAAATAATCACTAATCAAAAAAGTTTTGAGCATCTATTATGTATCAATAAAATTTTGTTTAGTAATTGAGTGGTTTTTTAAAATATTTTATTGTTTATGCTATTACGGTCATTCCAATTTTTCCCTATATGTCCCCCTCTAGCCAGTCCCCCCCTCAGGCAGTCCCCACACCATTGCAACATCCCTGGGTCCATGGGTTCTTTGGCTAATCCCTTTACCTTCTTTCAACCAATCCCCTTCCTCCTCCTCTTACTAAAGGTGATTAAGTTTGGTCTATTGAAACAGAACAAAAATTTTACCAAATGTCCTACCAAGTAGTACTGACTTTATACATATTACCTCAAATTTTTAGAATAACCTCAAAAGGTTGATAATATTGTCACCGTTGCATAAGATATAAAACTGAAGTTCAGAAAGTTAACATACCTTGCCACACAAGGGGGTGAAACCAAAATTGTAACCAGAACAAATGTGTCTATAACCCACACTCCTTCCCCTAGAGCACAGTATTTCTTCCCTTTTATCCCCCAGAAGTGACCTTGGACACAAATACATACCCACCAGTTCCCAGGCATCTTCACTTTATAATGAAATGAAATTAACATTCAAGTGCCTTTGTGTGACACCCACTGTGTTAAGTCATACATGTTTTATCTCATTTTCTCAAAAATTCTGAAAGTGTTGAGAGATTAATACAAATTTAGAAAAAGCAGTTGCTTGATTGGGCAAAAAGAAAATGATAAAGTGAGATTTAAACTAAACTTTTACTTTCACATACTTTCTATATCCTGCTCTCTAGTTGATAAGTTAGGACTGTAAAAAATAAAAGTGACAATATCATAATTAGATATGAAGGTAGGTTGGAGTGTAGACATATGAATCTACTATGCTCTGGACTAATTTAAATTAAATTCAAGAAAATGTTAGGTTTTGTTTGAGCATTAAACATTGAAGATTTGTGTATGTGAGAAAGAGACACAGAAACATAAAAGAAGTCACAGAGAAGTAATTAGAAAATAGTAAATTGATTACCATGAATGAAGCTAGGACTTCTAAAGGGAAAAATATACGGAAAATACATTCAGCAAATAATGGTTGAGTAGCACCCATTGTTCTAGGGACTAGAGATGTAGCAGTGAATAAAATGCACATAAATACCAGACCCCTCAATGTGCTTACAATCTAGAAACGCCAATGCAAATAAGTGACGAGGATGGAGCAATCCAATAAATGTGCTGGAATGTGTGGCTGTCAATATAGGGTAAATATTAAATCCCTACCTCACACGGTACACAAAATACATTTTAGGCAGATTGATCAAATTGATGATATTTTTCCAGTAACCTGAAGTCTCAAGGGAAACTCCTTTTTTTTAACTTTTAAAAGTGATTATCAGTTGTTAAAACCACAAATTAATGCTTCAATCATCTTGTTTATGCAATTTAAAAAAGTCAGCTTCAGAAGTACCCTAAGACACAATGCATGTAAATCGACAAAGAGTCCCCATCTGAAATATTTCTTAAACTGTTGCAATCAATTAAAAAAAAAGACAAGCGCTCTGATAGAGGAACAAACAATGGGTAAATAAAGATAATACACAGAAAATAAAACCATGAATGCCCAATAAATATGTGAAAAGACATTTAACCTTCACTAGCACCTTAGATTTCTATGGGTTCTTTTAACAATCACTGTAAACTTAGTGGCTTAAAATAATACAAAGTACTTACCCTACGGCTCAGGAAGTCTGACAGGAACATCACTGGGTCAAGCAAGATCAAGGTGGTGGCAGGGTACAATCCTCCCTGGAAGGTGTCCTTACCTTAGCTTTTAAAGGTCGCCTGCTTCCTTGACTGGTCTCCTCTCACCACCTTCAAAGCCCCTGAAGTCAGGACAAGGCTTCCGCAAGCAGCCATCTCTCCAGTCCACTTCTGCCTCCTTACGCTGTTGAAAACACTTGTGATTATACTGGAGCCACTGAATAGTGTCAGCTGGTGCCTGTGATTTCACCTATTACTGTTAACTCCTCTTTGCTAACGTTATAACATAGTCACAGGTTCTGCTGATTAGGAGATAGGCATCTGGGGAGGGGTATCCATGTTCTGTTTACCACAGTTAGTAGTTATGGGAAATAGATTAAAACGAGGCTCGAGTACTCTCGTAAACTGCCACAGGGGGTAACAATTGCTTGAACCGCTTTGAGTTGTTGTCTTTTAATTTTAAGATACAATCACATTTCTACATATGAAAACTTAAGCAAAAGAGCACAAGTTGTCTATTATCATGTCCATTCCTTTGAATAGCCAAAAATTATAAAACAAGCTAATTACAAAAAGAGAACAATGAGTAAATTGTGGCATAGTCATTTCGCAATATGTTATATAACAAAAGGCATAAAACAGATCTACATATGCCTATCAATATGGATATATGACATAAATACAGTAAACTAGTAATACATGCAGAAAATTACATGATACATATAATTTTAAATATGTAAGAACATATATCCGTATAGTTTGCTACATAATATGTGGGGCCTCTTAAAGAAAAAAGTGTACAAATTAATATTTAGATTGAAAAAAGAAATCACCGCCAATTACTCAAGTCACGTTTTTCTCAGATTCCCAATAGGCAATTTATTAGAAATGCTTCCTAAGTGTAACCTGCTTTCCTCCCACATGGCTCACTCTTCAAAGCATTCAGAGAGCCAAGCTTGCAGGGAGGAGGACTTTGGCACCTGGCTTCATTGCCTTCAAGAAAAGGCAGTGTACTTACATGTGATGTAAAAGCACAAACACATGGATATCTATTGAAGCAGTAAGTCTTTCTCTCTTTAAAATACATAAATGCTTTCTTTTCACTTAATAATGAATGAATGAATAGGTAAACAAACTCACAAACAAAATAAATACTCAGAAAATAAATCGCATGTTGCCCTCATTACAGATCTGGCATCTTAAACTCAACAGTTTTACCCCCTGTTCTCTATCTTTCCAACAAAGCCACGGTCCCTCTTGACTGCCCAGTCTTTCCTGGCACTGCTTTCTCCTGGGCACCTGGATTATTGTTCGAGCTTCATAACTGCTCTCTCTGCTTCCATCCTTCCTCCCAACTTCTATTCTGCACAGAGCAGCCCAGATGTTCTTTCAGAATGTAGATCATATGGTATCACTTCTGTTTGTCCAACGCCTCAATGGTTTTACATTTCACTTGGAATGAACCCCAGAGTTTTTATAGTGACCTTGTTGCTGCTCCAAGTGTTCAGTCTTCAAGAATCTGGTACTTGGGGCTTTTGCCTAGACAGCTGTGTGAGTCATTCCCTCATTTCCTTGGACCCCACATCAAAAGTCAATTATGAGAGAAGCATCTCCAGACCAAAACACTTTATTCAAGACACCCCTGCACTACCCGCCCTCTCAGCATACTTCCTCTTCTTTGTATTATTACTTTTCACCACCTAACATATATTTAGTTGTAGATGATCTGTCTCTCCCACAAGAATATAAGTACTTAAGAGCAGGTACTCCCTGTTCACTGAAGTAGCCCAGTACCCATAAAGAGCACTCTATAAATAGTGGTTGTATGTGAACCTACTGAGTGAATGAATGAAAAATCATGGTTGCTGCCAGTATTTTAGGATTGTTAAAAGAGGACTCAGGAAAGAGAATGTTTCCAGATATGTAAATAAAGGGAAAAAAGAAAGAACTGCTGATAAGCGAGTATAGATGAAGACAAATAGAAGGTCACTGAGTAAAGGCAGCAAGAGACATCCTGGAAAGACAAGGGGACAAGGAAATGGGCGTAGCTTGGTTTCTCTGAGGTGTCAAGCTCGTATGTAGAAACAAGTCTTAAAATGCATCTGAAGTAGGCCAAAAATAAGTTATACAGCATCTTAAATACCAAAATAGAAATATATATATGTATTCATTTATCAAAGGGCAAGGTTGAAGATATCCTAAAAGACAATCACACAATCAGAAGTAGGCTTGAGAAGAATGACTTCCAGTTAGGTGAAAGATGATTCGGATAGCGAAGGCATGAGAATCAGAGAGTAGGTTGGGAAGACATTTAAGGCAGGAGGAAGTCATAAGGGCTTTACTTACCTGTAACTTTGAGAAGAGACTCAGCAGAGGTGGAGCATGAGCACGTAGAGGTGATAACCTTGGCTGAACGTTCAAATGACCTCGGAAGATTTTTAACAATGACAATCCTGTAGATAAAGCATCTGTCATAGAACTCATGCGTTAGGATTTTTTTAAATCTCCCCAATTTATTCTAATATGCAGTGAGTTTAATTCAGAGGAATTAAACCAAATCAGTGATGCTCAAAGTGCTGGTCTCTTCAGCATTAACTGAGAATTTGTTAGACATGCAGACAGATTTATGATTTGTTAGAATTAGAACCCACCCAGACCTACTGAAACAGAAAATCCAGGGAGGTAGGGCCCACTGTCTGTTTCTTCACAATCCTTCCAAGTAATTCTGATGCACACTGAAGTTTGAGAACCACCAACCTATAGTTGCCAGATTTAGCAAATAAAATTATAGTATGAGCCATGGGACATTCTTATGTTAAAATATCATTTGTTGCTAATCTGACATTTGAATTTAAATGCGCATCTTGCAGTTTATTTGCCAGTCCTACAGGAAAGGGCTGGAGTGGCATTATAGTAAGGCTGATTTTTCTAAGCTTCAGTACTGAGGAAGAAGTGGCATCGTCACTAATACAAGGAGGAGAGTTAACAGAAAGAACTGGCTTTAATGAGAAGATTGCAAATATGGCTGTAAACACTTTAGGATTAAATTGCCTGGGGCAATCCAGGTGAAGGTTTCACACAAACTATATTAGGACTAGGTAAATATAAATATTTGTCTAAATACTATAATTAAGGAAAGGGAGTATCAAAGAAAGTTTTCAAAACCCCAACCCGGAACTTTGGGGAACATATTTATTTTAACAAGAGAGATTAGCAAGCCAATAAAATGAGGAAAACATGCTCCTTATGTATTGACCAGCGACTGTTTTTGTCTGATCATTGCATTGCAAAGTAGTAGTTAGCCGTTCAATATATGCAAAAGGTGCAAGGAAGCTCTTTGAAGGCAGGAACCATAGACATACTTTAAAAAAAATTAATTACCATAAATCCCAGCATATTATTGTTCAGCGGTTAGTCAATTAACTTTCAATTAACCTTTTTCAAGTGAATGAATAATCGAATTTGGAGTTTGAAATGAAATGAGAAAGCAAGCCATTGCCATCATTAAGATACAGTTTGGAATGGAAATGTGCCTCTCCCACAGCATGTAATAACTCAAAGATAGAAACAACACAGCAGCAAGTCATTCTTATTTATTGTTTTTCTTTTTCAATAGTGAGAAGACAGAAGGTCAATGGTGTGCTTTCTACTTAGTATAGCATGAGGTAACTCAGATAGTTTAACAAACAATGCCACAGGATATTAGAACAAGAGACCTGGTCTGAAAGGACATGAGAAAATTATAAAACTGCCAAACTGGAAAAACAATGATATATGTGAAGAGTACTTAGTGCTTTATTTCCAGAATATCCTTGTTTTAATGGACAATAAAGATATTTCTTCCTATAGTAATCACTGTATTTAGTGGAATGCTTTTGTACTTGAAAATGCAGATGTACTTCTGCCAATTCGGCCCCAGCTGGCTTTGTGGTAGGTTGTTCTGTCATTAAAAAAGGAACTGGCTGTAAAAATAAGTCTTCATCTCAATGGAAGAATTTATTGCTCCAATAAAAAGAAAGGCCCCAAGGTTCACCAACTTCAGTTTACTGAAGAAAGAGAAAGTAAAGCTTAGGGATTTTTCTGTTATTATATGAGGAGGTCATTGTAGCAAACATGGGTGGAGGTGGTGAATAGCTGAAGATATTAACGGAAGTTCAGCCTAAAGGGGAAAATGGGAGATGGACATTTGGATTGTTGAAATAAAAATGAACCGTATTTGGGAAGGTAAAAGCAGGAAGTAATTTGAGTCTATTACTCTATAGAATCTTAGCTACAGTTTCTACTGCTCCAGTAAATCACTTATTGAAACTGCCTCTTTGGCAGCATGCTCATTTCCCATTGCTGCTGAAACAAATTACCACAAACTTAGTGGCTTAACACAACACACATTTATTATCTTACAGTCCTGGATGTCAGAATTCCAAAATTGGTTTTGCTGGGCTAAACCCAGGTGTTGGCCAGAGTGTGGTCCTTCTGGAGACTCTAGGTGGGGATCCATACCTCTGCCTTTTTTAGTTTCCAGAGGCCACCTGTGTCCTTCTGCTCAGGTCCCTTTCTCCATGTTCAAAGTTAACAGTGGAGGGGATAATGGGAGGAAAAGAGGGGTAGGTTTTCAGGAGCATCTATAAAGGACGCACAGACAAAACCAAGGAGGGCTGGGATCAGGGGAGGGAGGTGGGGATGGCTGGGTTGGTGGGGGAGGGGTGGGGGGGAAATGCAGACAGCTGTACTTGAACAACAATAAAAATAAAAATATAAAAACAAGAAACAACAAAAAGGAAAGTTAATAATGGTCAGGATTGTCTTTCTCACATCAAATGCTGAGACACTGATGACTCTGTCTCCCTCTTTCACATTTAAGGATCATTTTATTACGTTGGGGTAGCCTAGATAATACAAAATAATCTCCCCACCTCAAGAACCTTAATACATCTGCAAGGTCTCTTTTGTCACGTTAGGTAATATATTCGCAGGTTCCTTAAATTACAGCATGGATATCTTTGGGGCCATTACTATGCATACCATGGAGAGATGATATCTTTCTGGATTTGTACTTGAATATGTATGTTCCACAGCAAACAGGTTGATAAGGAGTTGAGCATTATGAGGCTTTGCAGGTAAGACTGATCATTTTAAAGTATGTCTGTTTTTCTGCTTTGTGTCTCATTAGCAAAAATAAAGATGGTCACTGGTATTTAGGCAATAATAGTTTTACTCACTCAAAGGGCATGAGAGAAGCCACTTCAGTTATTTTGTAGATCTCAAGGCTATTGAAAAGTCACCAAGACTAAGACCTTACTATACCCATAAACAATATTTCACAAAAAGTTTCACAAGAAGACATGCAGAGTGGAAAAGGTAACATTTTACCTGGTCTCATTTTTCACTCTCATCACTCTTTATGAAAGGAGGGCAGGGAGGGGGTTTGGGGATCAAAGAAGCAGAACTACCAGAAGAGAGACAAGATGAAAACATGCACATTGTTGAAAGCAGATGGAACACTGGCGAAATCACTGAAGCATCAACAACACAGAGAGAGGGTCTGAGCACAATAATTAACCTTAGCTGGATGCATCTTCTAGAGCAGCATGTGTCCAATAGGAAACAGGGAAATAGGACTGCAGACGGACACTTAGGAGGGAGGGAGAAAGCAGGTGGCATTGAAATAGTGGTGGGGAATTTGTGAATGGGTCACTTAAAATAGATAGAATGCCACACGTACAATTTCAAGCCCTAGGCGTTTGTTAAATTAATAGATACAATAACCAGTGACGATGGTCCTTTGATCAGTGAATATGTCTGGGCTGCTGACTTGAAGAGTGCATCATCCAAGCACCCAGGTGAGAATCAGGAGATGGGGTAATAAAAGGAGCATGCATAATATGAGAAGATGGAGGTATGAGGAGAAAGAAACTTCGAAGAGAGGGATACATTCATTTTGTTCATCTGGGATGTAAAAGAACAGAATTGGCACCAAAAAAAAACCACCATTACACCATGAAAATTGCATCGTTGTTAATCACATCATAAAAGGAAATTGAAGCAGGCAAACTGACACTTCCAAAGGCAACCTGGTACTGACGGCTCAGGTGTTCACACAGAAGGGTCTGTTTCTGAAGTAGGCACAGTTAGAGCACTTACTGTAGTTATTCTGCAGGATCAGAGTGGGCTGGGAGAGAAGACCAAAGGCAGGGGGAGAAGCAGTGTAATAGAAACATTATCTGATGTGATATAAAAACAAAAACAACAAACTTTTAGCCCTCCCACAGCCCATGAGCAGCAAGAGAAAGTGGAATAATAGGGGAACAAAACTTTTGTTCTCTATAAAACTGAAGGGACGTGAACATGCTCTTCTCTAAGAAACTATGTTAATGTAATAATATAAATGTGCTCAGTCTCCAATTCCACAAAAAGCAACCGAGGAGGAAATGAATATATCCCAGTTAGAACCCATAGCAGTGGGGAGCAATAAGAAAACCTCAGATGAACCCAGGGACTTGAGTTTTGGACTATCAGTGCGATAGGCAACATAGGTGTTTTTACCACAAACTTTCGGCCGTTTTCTTTTTGTGCGTGTGTTTGGTTTGGTGAATTGTTAAAATTTTAATTATGCAATAAATATTTTATACATGCCCATTAAAACAAAAGTTCAAGTAATACAAAAGCCTTTTTTTCTATGTATTTCTAAACTCTCCCATCTATCATCTTCCCCCAAACTAAATGCTGGTAGGAATCTAGAGTGTTTCCTTTCAGTTACTTGCCTGTATCTTTACTTATATAGTACATATACAGATATGTAGGATAATTTTAATAGACATACCTTTTGTTCTACTTC
>PVKM010043149.1:0-12569 GCA_004027735.1 Carollia perspicillata
AACTTTATTCTTTCTCTTAAAAAAGGAGCATGAAGATAGGTAGTGCTGGTGTGGTCAGTGGCACCACAGCTTCGATGTCATTGGGGACTCAGGTGGCACCCATCTCATGGGATTTCAGTCTCAAATTCACCTCATGTTCCAAAATGGCTGCTAGAGTTCCAGCCATCACATATTCTACAGAACATCCCTATTCACATCCTATTGGTCAGAATATGGTCACATGGACACACCTAACTGCAAGAAAAACTAGAAACACTTTTTAGCAGGGCACTGTATCATCCTACATAAAATCTGACTCTTCATTACGAAGGAAGAATGAATGTTAGGTGGCCACAGTCAGTGTCTGCCACTGCCCTCCTGCCTGAACCAACCCTGGTCAGGAGGACAGAATTACTAAGACTGATGTAGATGCATCGAAATTTACTCGTGGATTGGGCACAAGGTTATGTTCCTTGAGAGTCAGCTCTGAACAAAATCTTAACTCTGTTTATGAAGAAGCAGCAGTCACTCTTGGTTATTTACCAATAACCACTGTCCTCCTTTCTTACTAAAAGAACCTGAACTTCGCTCAAGGACCAGACTGCCATGTTCTTCAAGGGAGGCTGAACCCCTCCCCAGTCCTAGGGGTAAATCTTGATTAGTTTGAGACAACCGTGGGAATCCCGTTCCCGCTGCCAGTGTTTGCTTTAAGAATGGACGAATAATATGTCTGGCCTACAAAACATGAGGGGATGTTCTTTGGGATGCTTCTGGAAAAATTTCTCAGAAGCTAAAGGAGAAACAGCTTTTCTGGGCCGGCCTTTGAATGGTGTGGTCTGCATGTAATGTCTGGAACTGCAGCAGCTATCTTGTGACTTTGAGAGAAGTGAGGGCACAAGGTCAAAACCCAGCATGATAGAATGGCAAAGAGAAAGAAACATGGTGGAATATTCACAGTGTGGAATCCTATTCAGCAATAAAAATGAATCGATACACACACACACACACACAAAAGGGTGAATCTCAAAAGTACTGAAGCAAAAGAGCCAGACATAAGAGTATATATAATTCGATTCCTCTCAGAGGAAGGTCTACAGCATGCAAAGCTGAACTAAGGAGGTAGAAATCAGATCAGTGGTTCCCTGTGGCAGGGGACGTATGAACACAAGAGAGAACATTCTGGAATGATGTCAATGATCTATATATCTTGATTGGAACGGTGGCTACCAGGTATACATTTGTCAAAACTTATCAAACTATCCTTTAAAAATCTGCATTCCACTGCATGTAAATTATATGTCATTTTAAAAGGTTTTATTTCTTTTTAGAGAGAGGGGACAGGAGGGAGAATGAGAGGGAGAGAAACATTAATGTGTGGTTGCCTCTCATGTGGCCCCCACTGGGGACCTGGCCTGCACCCTAGGCATGTGCCCTGACTGGGAATTGAACTGGTGACCCTTTGGTTCACAGCCTGAGCTCAAAACACTGAGCCACACCAGCCAGGGCTAAATTGTATTTCAATAAAGTTGATACAGGAAGGAAGGAAAGTGGAAGGAAGGAAGGAAGGAAGGAAAAAAGAAAAGAAAGAAACCTAGGTCCTTGATGACATTGTTGATCACTGAATTAACCAAGACCCTCACCTTGGGACTTCTTGTTTAGTGACACAATAAATAAACATCCTTATGGTTTAGGCCATTTTTAAGTTGTGTCTTCTATAACTTGAACCCCAATCCCTCTTGTGAAATGGGGGAGAGGCACCCAGAGGTTAGGACACAGATCCAATCTGGGAAACTGTGGGCTTCAAAGAACAGCTGGAAAAAGCAAGAGAGTAAAATCCTTCTGCTTCATCTGGTGGGGTCTGCTCCCCACCCACCATCATAGGGAACTCAGTATAGCTGGGGGTTTCTCCTCCCCTTCCCTGACCTCCCCACCCCCACCTGCTCTCAGGACTTATTCTCAGGCTTCTGGTGATCATTAAGAGAAAATACAGGAAACTCAGCACCGGGCTGGGCACATAGTAAGAGCTCATTAAGGCTCCCGTGTTACCTCACCTGGCCCTGCTGAGGATGACCTGGGCCTGAACCATGCAGAGGTAGAGGAGAGGAGGGAACAGAATTCGGGCACCCGTAGTAAGTGGACCTCAGGACTGTGGGTGATTGATGACATCAAGCACTGAGGCTTGGGGGACAATGTGGATGGGATTGCTTCTTAGGCTTTTGGTGAAGATTATGGGCAGTATCTGTTTTTATCACCAGGCAGATGCTGATAGAGGAGGTACGAAATATGGAAGGAGAAGACGTGGGGAATAACAAGAAGAGGATAAGTTGAATTCGAGGTTCCTGTGAGTGCTGTAAAGAGGTGAACAAGAGCAGGACCTCTGTCACCAACTAGCTGTGTGATCCTGGGCAAGTTACCACCTCTCTCAGAGCCTCAGGGTCCTCATCTGTAATACGGGATTTCTAAGAATACTTATCTCCTTAGGTGCTGCAAAGGCCGGATGAAACAATATATCCAAAGTGTTTGGCATAGTGCCTGGCACACAGTAGGTGCCCATTAAAGAGTGATAACTTTGATCATCCTGCCTCATCTGCCCAGACAGGCAGCCTCAGGCTGGGCCGCTGCAGCTACAGTGCTGACTATAGCTGACAGGTAGGAGAGTCTTGAGCTCACACTTTGCCTTCCTTTTCTTTTCCTTTGGTCCAGTTCCTCCCTTCCTTCTAGATTCTACTTTTTCCCTCCTTCTTCCAGGAAGCCTTCCTTGACTAGTGCCACCTCCCTTCCCTGCCAACCTCTCCACAAGCTTCTCTGTAGGGGCTGGTCTCCCAGTCAAAAGCTCTGTACACTCCCCTCCATTGCCAAGGACAACTCTAGCTCAGATAAGACTGGACCTAAGGGGATGCTTATCCGGGAGGTGAAGGATGCCTGATCTACACCACATCCCCGGATGAGGACTCAGAAAGGGGTGGGGGCTGGTGAGGAGGAGGCCACCTGCCAGAATGGCAGCAGACAGGCCAGCTAAATCCTTGACCTATGATTTAAGGGGTCGGGCATAGTTCAATAGAGCACTCCAGGCTGAGTCCCAGCTCATTCACATAGGTCAGGGGGATGAGGAGCTGGAAGGGGAGGAGGGCCATCTCTCCCAAGTGCCCTTTGGAGTCATTCCCAGTTCTCTGAAGCATAATATAGCACCCTAAAAACCCACAAGCCCAACAGCATCAGTGCAGAAGCCCCTCTGAGAGGCGAAACGGTAAATGGGAGCAGGGAGGGCAGGTGAATCAGGGAGCAGGGAAAGCCATGGACTGCCTGGAATCACAATTCAAGGCAGACAATATGGGCCCAATAAGGCTCCTGTTTGTATTAATCGCAGAGCCTTTTGTTAGTTTCTGAGACTCAGCAGCTTTGCCCAGAGTGCCCAGGTCGGCCCTAGTATCCGCTCCCCTCCTTATCCTTTGGAATTTCCTCCCAACCGGGCCCTAGTAGGATTTGGGAGGAGGCCTTTAGACAGCAGGAGTGTCTCACCCAATCCCAGATGCCAAATGTGGAGCGATTTGCCTAGCCATAAAGGCCAGTCAGGCCCCTAAGGAGAGTCAAGTTTGGGTCCCAGTCTCAGCTAGAAGCCTGCCTCCACCAACCTGCAGTCTCTCCACTGGGCCGGCACCCAGATTTGCCCAACGGCAGTGCTATGCAAATGAGATGCAAAGTGAGCCGGCCTGGCTGTTAGGATTGGCTAGTGCGGGAGACTGTGTCCACCCAATCCGGGGTCCCCCTCCGCCTGGGCTCCCCTCCTCCCTCAGCCTGGTCCCCGCCCATAAATCAGCTCGGTCTGCGTTAATGGCTCCTGACTAATTGCCTGGACTCCGGCTCCGGGCTCGGGTCGCTGCATTAAAATTCAATCAGGTCCAGCGCTGAGCTATTAAATATTCATTGGGAGAGCTTCCCGAAACCGGGCTGGGGGATGGGGATAGATTGGGTTAGAGGAACAACCCCAATCCTCAGAATCCCCAGCTCCAGAGGAAGCCTTCCCATCCAACTCTCCTATCTCCAGCGATTGCTGCCTGATTTCCATTCTACTGAGCTTGAGTTCTCTCTGGAAGTCCTAAGCCCTCTCTAGAGATTCTGGGATATTGGGCTCCCCTGAGAAGGTGTGGGTATTAAAATATGCCAAGATTCTGTCCGAGTCCTCTACCTTTATCCCCTCCAAGCCTGGTCACCTCACTTCACAGACCCCTCACCCAGTGACCACTCTGGGCCCCTATTGATGCTGGAACCTTAGGTTCCACCAGGAGTGGAATAGCTCCAGGGCACAGATGGCTTCACCTTCAGCAGAGTCCAGGAGAGGCTCCCAGGTCCCTGGCCCTACTGCCTTTGCCAGGGGCTTCCTTGGCACTACACTGGCCATCTTCGGCATGGCTTGAGAGAGCTTCAGGCTGGGCAGCACGGGGGTGTGCGTTCGAAGAGAGGATGGGGCTCTCTGCAGTCCTCCTCTCCTCTCCCCTTCCCCTAGGAATGCAGCCAGTCCACACTCTTGGGCCCCTGGCCTGATGCTGAGCAGGCTGCCTGGAAGTTGTCAAGGAGGGTACCCAGTGGGAGGGGGCTGGACCTGAGGGCCTAGAGGGGGCCACTGGGAATGTCTAGGACTCAAACAGGCCCCCCCCACATATATACATACCTACATACACACATACATACACACTGTAGTTGGAGTGTTATAAAGCAGGTTTAGTGGGTGTGATGACAGGCATGAATGACTCAAAGGCTGGAGTGAGTCCCTCAAACAAGGACTGGAAATTTTTCTAGGCCTCCATATTGTATCAAGATATTTTATGACACAGCTCCAGTTGCTGGGCGAGGAGGTGTTTGAGTTAAGGGAAAGAGAAGGCACCGGGAAATTGCTAGGGGAGACCTGTTTCCCTCCCCAGTTTTTACAGAGAATCCTTGGGAGCAAACCACCTGCTCACAGGGCTCTTCTCCTGCTCTGGAGCCTGAGGTCCTGCAGGAAATGAACCCTGTGAGGGACAGGGGAGGCTTAGACTGCAGAGCCACAAAAAGTACCCTACAGCTACTGCAGGGGAGGGATGGAGGCCCAGGGCACCAGTTCCTGCAACTCCAGAAGCCCCTCAGGGCTCCAGGGGGCCTGTGAAGTTCAGGGGAAACTGTTTTAGGGAGCAGTGGAAAGGACTTCTTATTCTGCTATTCTGAAAGCATCAACCCTTGGCCCAGCAGAAAGCCTAGAATTCTTTCCTGAGAACCCCTAATCCCCCAGGATTTTGCTGCTCTCCTAGCAGGAAATGGGGGACTCCACAAGAAGCACCCCTTCTCCAGAACCAAGACAGACTCCAGAGCTGGATGCAGGGCAGAATGTGTCTGGCAGCGATTAGCAGAGGAGCTGGGGCTGGGAGGCCTCGGGCTTCAGCAGGTCAGGAGTGACCTGAGCCAAGTGTCCGATTCCAAAGCCAACCATCACAGGCACTCTAGGATTCCAGCTCACCCCACACGTGTGGTTCCCATTAGGGCTGGCTGGGGTCTTCCTGAAGGCCAGGCAGATTCCTGAGCCCCTCCCCCAGTGGCCCCTCCCTCTTTGGGCAGTGTGGAATGTCTTACCCAGTTCTTAGGGGTGGCGTGCCAGAGTGCAACCTTAGGGATTTCCAGGGGCATCCCACTCCACAGAGCCCCCTGCCCACTTGGTGATGTGTTTGCAATCCCTTAAAGGGTCAGAGGGATAGGGAACAAACTTTCAACCCACCAGGGAAGGCTAATCCCTGAAGACCGCTCCACTTACGCGTGGGAGCCTTCCCTCCTCTCTGTCCTGGCTGCCTTGGTTCATGCCTCAGCCCCTGTGGCCTGGATGCTGGCAGCTGTCCCCACTGACCAGGCCATTCCTCCCTAGTGTCCCTGGTGGGCACCTAAAACCCAGGACTGTTTTTCAGATCACTTCCCTCACAAAATTTTCAACAGCTTTCTAGCAACTGGGCAGCAATCGCTGTTTGCATCACCAAGATGTTCGTGTTGTGTGTGCTTTGGACACACCTTAAAGTTTAAAAAACATAGTTAACATTTAAAAACCAGGAGGCAAAACACAGAAACCTACATTTCTAATTTTTCTTGAAAATATCTGACATCTCTAAGCTCACATTCCTGCATGCAGCACCTATCTGGCTGGGGCTGAGTAATTACTTGGCCTTCAGAAGGGGTCTGTGGGACCTACATATGCACCATAGTCCCCACCAATCCCTATTGTCTCACAGGTGTGAGGTCCAGGTGAGTAAATGGTCTTTTTTATCACAGGTCTGGCACTAACCCTCCCAGTCAGATTGGCTCCTCCTATCCACGTCTGTTCCTGTCTGCCCTCAGCTCAACTTGCTACAGCGAACCCAAACCTAAATCCCTTGGTCTGGGGTACGAGTCCTTCAGTCTCCCTTCACACACCTGTCTTCCCATCCCAGGCAACTTCTCACCTCCAACACTCTTGCCCCAGGCACACCAGAGTTCACACCCTTCCCCAGGTATATCTCACTTTCACACTCCCGCCTTTGCACTGGCTGATGCTTCTGCCTGGAACAGCACGTCTCCTTTTCTCCCCCTAGTAAACTTCTGTTTCTCCTTCAAGGCCCAGCCTGGAAAACACCGACCCTGACTCCTCAGGCAAGCAGTGCCTTCAAGTTGCCCAGTGGTCCCTAAGAGTCCAGATGGCCTCACACTGCATCCCCTCCCTGCAGTGACAGTCCCCCTAGGACTGGCAGAAGCCTGCTTGGCCTGCCCAGGGACCACCTGTGGGGAGGAATCCCCCACCCCACCAGGTTGGTGGGGGGATGGTTGGGTGAGGGGTTGTAACTCAGCGCCTGGACTTGGCCTCTGAGGCAAACACAGGTCTGTCGAAGCTGGCAGGTTGCAGGAGGGAGAGGTAGCAAGGTGGTCTGTACCACAGGTGAGGTCCTGGGTCCTAGGCAGGAAGAATGCCCATGTCCCCAGGGGACCTTGACCTGAGGAGGTGGGGCTAGGGCTTGATATTTCCAGACCCACATCTTCTCAGGATCCCTTAGATGTGCTTCTGTGCCAGGGGGTGTGTGAAGAGGTGTAAGTGGCTCCCTGCCCAGGGCAGTGGGGCACTCTCCTCTGTCCTGTGAACACCCCGCTGCCCCCAGTGCTGTCACCCTTGGCTCCTGAAGCTGAGGTTGCAGAGAGCCCAGGGGGGCCGCCTTGAAGCCAGAGAGGCCCCTCCCAAGGTCTGTTCCCCTGCCTCGGATCCCTAGCTCACCTTCCCTTTTCCCCAGTGGAGTCCCTGCTTCCTCAGGGTTCCCAGCTGTCACAGCACCTTGCACCGGGCCGGTCAGCCCCTGTTAGCATCGCGCTGCCCCAAGGCCAGAGACGGGCCTCAGGGATGCCTGTGGCCTGCCAGGATGAGCAGCTGGCAATGTGTGGAACCACACAGAAGTAACTCCAGGGCTCTTCCGAGTTCACAGACCGGGAAACCGCTCTGAGCCGTGAAGGTGCGTGCTCCAGGCCCCAGGAAGCGGTAGCTGGGCGGGAATTTCAGCCAGCTGCGTCTGAGAGCCAAGTTCCCTCTCCAGCCGCGGTGCCGCCTCCTCACCGGTTCCAGCCTCGGGCTCGGCTTTGGGCCTCGAGTTCCTCCCCCTCCGCTGCCACAAACCCCAGTCACATCCGTCCTGTTCAGAGATCGATGCGTCAGTCTCCCAGAGCCAGCGGCAACCACGGCCCCGCGCGCCCGTCGGTCGGCTGGCGGGAGCTCGGGAGGGACCGCCCCAGGGTCTTTCAGAAGTTCCGACTCCACGACGAGCAGAACCTGAACCCTGGGATTGTCCTGCAGTGCTGTGTCACTCCAGCTGGGGACCGCCCCCGCCCCGCCCCGCCACAGAGAGGCAGGTGGGGACGTCCTCGGGGCTCCCCAACACTCGTCCCCAGACCGGCGCGCGGGTCACCCACAGCCACCGCCGCCAGGTGCGGGCGGTGCGCCGGAGAGGGACCGGTGGCGCGCATCCCAGCCCCTCCCCCACGCTGGGTGGACGGGGAGGGGAGGAGGGAGCAGATGGCAGCAATTACCGCTCCGACTGCCCCCCGCCCCCCGCGCCCCTAGCCCGAGGCCGGAAGATCGGCTCCGTGCTCTACTGAAGGCGGAGGGGCGGCCCGCAACCCAGCGGGGGATGGAGCGCCCGTCCGGGAGCGGACTTCCTTCCCCTGGGGACCGGGCTGGGAGATTCCCTTAGGAAACGCCGGCGCCCCCCGCCCGCTTTCCGCTCCCGCCTTCGCTCCCCGAGTTGTCTCAGGCCGGAGTCCCAACGCGCTCCGCGCCTGCAGGCCTCCAAGCTCCGAGGATTTTCAGGTTGGGCCGGTGGTCCGGGCCGGGAAGAGGGGAGCTGCACGGTCGTGAGGTTGTTATCCAATCAAGGTGCAGGAGGAGGGGACGACTGGCATCTGAAATCCAAGCCTTGGGCCTGGTCAGGTGCTGACTCGTTCTGGGGGGAGGCAGAGCACCTTTTCTCACAAAAGCCCGAATGGGCAAGCCCGGGCTGCCCCTGGTCTAGCGCGGCTGACTACAGAGAGGGGCCGAGCAATGGCTGGCGTCGGCTTCCCTGGGTAAGAAGCAGGGCCCAAACGGGCAGGAGGACTCTTGTGGCTCAGGACAAGGAAAAGTTTAGGACCACTAAGGACCCGTTGGGCTTCCCGGCAGTTTCTTTATTCTTTAATTCCTCTCCCATCCTCCCCTCTGTTGGCCAACCTATTAGCAAACTTTGTCCCTTCTGTCTCTAAGATATGTCCGAATTACTGCCTGCCCTCCACCCCCATCCAGGGTCCAAGCCCCAGCGAATGCCTTGCATAACTGCAGAGGCTCCTGACTGTCCTCCTGGCTCCCCGACTGTCAAGCACACAGCTGCCCGGATGAACTTTAAAAATACGAATAAAAACACAACAAAACAAAACAGCGATTCGGGCTTGTCACCCCCTCCCTGCTTAACCCCCTCCTGTGGCTTCCCGTGGAAGAAAGCCCCCCGCTTCTCACCCTGGCCCCACCTGTCCAGCCTCTCCCCATCATTCTCCTCTCTGCCCAGATGCTGTTCACACTGGCTGCCTTTCCGTTTCTTGAACTTGACAAGCTTTTCCCCACCTCTGGCCTTGGCCTTGCTAGCCCCTTGGCCTGGAACACTCTGCTCAGACCCTTCACAGGGATGTTACCTCCCTATTAACCCTGACCACAACATAAAAGCAGCCCCACATCCATCTGCCGGATCTACTGTGTCACTTAACCTTATCTATTTCTTTCACAGAGCGAACCACTTTCTGTAATTATGTTCCTCATTCACTTGGTTTGTGGTCTCTTTCACTTACCAGCATGCCAGCTTCGTGAGTGCGAGGGCCTGGTCTATCTTGTTCTCTGCTGGCACAATGCCTGGCACAAACCTAGGAGGTGTTTGACATACTCCATACATTTAAGGAATGAAGGACGCCCCGGGGAACCAACAGGACACTAGCCCATCTGGTCACCCTAAGGGGGCTACTCGCTCGCTGGGAGGGGCCAGCTGCAAACCCATATATTCACATGTGTTCCCCCAAATGCCTCACACATATGGGCAAAGCTGTGGTTTTCAGTAACAATAATCTTAGCAGCCAATGCTTACTGAGTATTTGCTATGCGCCAGGCATTATTCTAAGTGTTTTCCATGGCTTAACTAATCTTAATTGGCACAAGGAAGTAGACACTAACATCCTCAGTTTACAAGCAGAGACTCACCAGGACACACACGAGAATGTGTGGCCGTTCAGCAAACACACAGGTGCATTGTAAGGATTGAATTCACTCACTGCTGTCGTGCAGCGGATAGATGGGTGACGTGACCGATGACACAGGTGAGCCTGGGGCACTTAGTAACTACCATGGGAAGGTGGATCATAACAGAACAGAACCACAGGGAAGGGTCAAGGACTATGTATATGAGGGCAGAGGTGGGCACGGGGCTAGTTTGGGCAAGGGGTGAGTAGAAGAGGAAGTTTAGGCCACAGCTTATGCTCTGGGTCCCCAGGGCACTCAGGGTGCCGATGTGATGTGGAGACAAGGGCCCGGGCCCTGGCGTTCTGCCACCCACCAGAGGGGTGATCTTGGGCAACCACATACCCTCTCAGAGCCAAACTAGCAAAATGCAGGGGGAGGCTTACATAACACCAACTCCCGGAGCCATTGCCAGGATTAAATTAAAAACGCTCATGGAAGTGCTTCCTCAGCGGCGGAGGGCTTGCTGGGGAGAGGGACCAGGGAAGGCGTGCAGGTGGCCAGCCCGGAAAGATGGGGTTAGAGCTACACCGGGCCCCTCCTGAGTTATAGCCCACTGCTGCGGGCCCCTCCAGGGTGGGCCACGGTTAGATCTCCATGGGTGTTTGTCGAGAGACCACATGTGTTTGCTGAGTGAATGTCCGTTGGAGGGAGGGAAGGACCAGGGGAGAGTAAGAGGGAGAACAAGGACATGAATGAAAGATGGAGTGAAGGAAGCAGGGACTAGAGACACCCTCTGCCTCTGTGCCTCAGTTTCTGCGTCTGCAAAAGGCAGTGGTAAAACTTGGCCCACCTTTCTCCCTGGGCCCCGGTAGGGATCAGATGAGAGGGGGCAGGTCCGCGGAGGCCACCCCTTGTTATCCATGCAGGGCCGAAGTGACTGGTGCTCCCCTCCCCCACACCCCCGTCCCCCAGAATTTATAGATTCCTCATTGTTCTGCACAAAGGCCTTCTAGGGAGGAGGCGGGGTGGCTGAGGAGACGGAGAATTAAAAAGTCAGAAGCTGAGTAACAGCCGGCCACACCCGAGGCCCCATAAATCTGCCTGGACTCCCTGTAAGATGCACTTCCTCCGCCTTCACAGCCGGTGGCCTCGCTCCCGCCCGGTGAGCTCATCCTCCAGCGGCTCCGAGCCTCGCCAAGGAGGGGGCGTGTGTGCGGACAGGGAGACAAGACCCTGAGAGTAGATGAGGGGTGAATCCTAGTGTTTTCTCCCTGGATGTCACAGAGTCCTTCCTGCCAGCTCTGCTCTGCAACCTCGGGGGCCCCTGTGACTCCAGTCTGCTGCTGTCGGCTCTGGGCAGACAAATCAGCTTTCTGTCGGCATTCTGAGTGCCCTGGTGAGGACGACCTGGAGGTCCAGAAACACGGCTTCCTCCCCCTCTCCAGCCTCTGGGGAGCGGGAGGGGGCTGAGAGTAGCACTGGCAGATGGTGCAATGTTAACAGATGACACGGAAAACAAAATTACTCAGCTGCTCTGCCCCTCCGTCTTCCCCGCGGAAGGAGATGGCTGTCGAACTGGGCAGGCAATGATGTCCATTGGATGGATTGGGGAGGAGAGGGGGAGAGAAGCGGCCTGGCGGAGGGGATGGCGCACCAGCCCTGACAGACCTGGCTTGGAGCCCCGTCTCTGCCGCTCACCGGCTGGGTGATCTCAAGTGGGCTCATTAACCTCTCAGAATCCCTGTTTTCTCATCTATGAAATGGGCCAATGAAAAAAACCTGTCTCACCTCATCACTGGCTTTTATGAAGATAATGTGGATTTTTGTGTTTGAAAAACGGGCTTTACAACTTGTGAGGGTGTAAAAATGTAGGAGGTTACTTATAAGTGATAAGCGCCAGCCCCTTGTTTGTAAAAATCATTTAAAAAAACTTTTTTTTCTTACAGCAAAATAGAATAGAGTACAGAACATCACAGGGCACCCCCAAGTTTTGCGAAACTTTACTTTTAGTTATATGTATGCTCATGTGTCCCGAGTAGGTGTATTTAGTCTGAGTGATGGTCAAGAAAGTCTGAAGCGTTTCAAGTAGGGGAAACTCCTTGGTGGTGTCTCCAGAAGGGAGTGGTGGAAAGGCGGGAACTAACAACTCAGAATGCACCGGGTGAGGCCTAAACGTATCGGCTGGGGAGGCCTGGCTGGGAGCAGGTCAGTGTAGCTGAGGTGGAGGGTAGAGGTGGGTGGAGGGGCTCACTCAGGGCCTAACCGCCCTCTCAGTGGGTAAGAAGGCTCTCCTTGCTTTGTAGGATGCCTTGGGCCTGAGTCCTGAATGAAACACCTGTTAGGCCATACACGGCACCCTCAGCATGGCCCTGAACAGAGCCAGAGAAAACAGTCATGTCAGTGAGAACCTTGACCTCCTATGCCTGGACCCCTCCCCCTACAAATCAACTAAGACTACAGAAGAATCTGCAGCAGGTATGATGTACTGGTGGTCAGAACCCCCTGTCTGAACTTCACCCATGACCCTCACCTCCACCCCCACTCCAGGGGCCGTAGTCCAGTGAGAGAGAGCTGGTCAGAGGGGGCCCTAAATCAATCTCAGACTTCCCTGGCTGGCATTGAGTTATGAGCTGTGGGTTTTGTAATGTAGATCACGGTTGGGGAGGAGGGGGCACGACCTATGGCAGGTCACACAGGACCCCCAGAAGGGGCCACAGCCAGGGTCAGAGGCCACCTCCTCCATTCTTCGATCTGCCCTTCTGGGTCCCATCCCACATCTAGTCCTTAAGCTGGGTTGAGCCAACTCCCTGCTGACTGCTGGCCCCAGCTGCACCTGCCGCCAGGCCTATAAGGTGGGTGTAGGGGG